>CAUYLG010003088.1:0-16361 GCA_963573385.1 Cacajao melanocephalus | reverse complement strand
CCCCCTTGGGGTCCACCACACCAAAAAAAAAAAAAAAAAAAAAAAAAAAAAAAAAAAAAAAAAAAAGCTAGGTGTAGTGGCACGTACCTTTAGTCCCAGCCGCTTGGGAGGCTGAGGCAGGAGGATCACTTGAGCTCATGAGGTAGAGGCCGCAGGACTATGGTTGCACCACTGTACTCCAACATTATTTCTGCTACTCTTTACAGTGAAGATAAAAATAAAGTAATAGTTAAGTAGCATGGCTTTTTCTTTGCCATATGTTATGAAAAATGTTACTCTGAAGCAACCTGGTTTTTTTTCTCTGACACAACTTCAAAATTCTATTTTCCCTGTGTTTAGCATTTTTGGCAAGCCTTACTGCATTATGATTATTGGTCTTTTAAAGTAATTCTGATATTTCTTAGTCACTTTTAAATATTTGTTGTTGGTTATACTCTTCTCTTTTTTGTACATGTTCTCTTTTATAGATTAATTCAAATATCTTTTGTCCCTCTCATGACCCAATGATGATTGTGGCTATGAAATAAGAATTTGAAAAAATTTTATGTAGTTATTTATTTTTAGAAATGAGGTCTTGCTCTGTCATCTAGGCTGGAGTATAGTGGTATGGATTGTGGCTTCCTGCAGCCTGTAACTCTTGGGTTCAGGTGATCTGCCTCAGCCTCCCTAATAGCTAGGATTATAGGTATGCACCACTGTAACCTGAAATGTAAATTATGATCAGTTCAACTCTGTGCTTCTGTGTTCCTGTGAAAAAATTGGGAGGGAGGAAAGGGAGGGTAGAAAGATAAAGACATCTTTATCATCAAAATCTTAATTTCAATATGAAAACTTTATTGCTGAATGTCTCTATCCTGATTGTTCTGAATTTAAGAAGAAAAAGTCATTTTCTCTATGGAAATAACCTCAGATTTCTTTTGCTATCTTAAAAGTTAAAGCAAAGTTGTGATTTTTTCCATGTTTAAGTAATTTTCTCAGTAGTGCAGATTTTGATTATAGTTATAAAATAGAAGTGGATTTGGTTCATTAACCAATGGAGTAGAATTAGGAAGTTCCAAATGGTGTAGAAACATTATTTATGTGATAGGAATTAGATTGAAAAATTATATAGAATTGCATGTTGTTCAGCAGTGTTAGGGAGACTGAGAATAATGTAGACACACTGAAGAGGACTTAGATATATCAACTATTATTTCCATTATACAGGTAAGAAGTTAAGGCTTAGATAATTTGGATGTTGATTCATCCATGAGAGTAGGGCAACCTTCAAATTAATGCAGAATTTTTTTCCAGAAGTCAGGTTTTAATCTTAGAGATGTTTCTTAATTCTAAGCCATTTGCACATTTGTTTCTTTTTGTCCTCCCACAGTTCCCATGAGTTTAGTCTTCTCATTTATTTTTCTCTATATATCAGTACATATGTTTCTACCAGGGTTCCTCTTCCCCATTGGAAGATGAGAATCATAGAGTCAGTACTGTGGTTAAAAGAATGTCACTTGTGTAAGTTACATAAAATTTCTAAATATTTTTCTGAATTTGGAGCATCAAATGAGCTCATGTATTGGTAAGAATATTAATATATATATAAAGCAATTTATACACACAAAAGCTATTTTGGGGGATTATGGAAAGAGTACAGACTCTATCTGAACCAAGTTACTTGCATAGAAAAATGCTGAAGGGGATTTCCAACCTAAAAATAAGTGAAAAACCAATGTGTTCAGAAGACTGAAATTTGGATAGGCTCAAGTAATCAGTACTTGACTTATGATAATGAGAAAAATAACAGGGGGAAATAATTAAGTAATCTCCCTGCTGATTAAAGCAATTGATAAAGATATAACTAGCCCTGTGTTTTCTTTTTAAATCTGTAAGTAATTTGCCCTTTTGACTCCCTTTATCTTATCTTCATCTTCCTTTGTAAACAATGGCAAGTTGCTGAACACAGAGAAAATGCCAACAAAAGAGAAAGAATAAAATTTATTTATTTATATTACCATTTAAATCACATAAACTATAAAGCTTTACATCAGATAGCTGCACCTGTGAAATATTTGTCATTAATTTCACTTTTATCAGAATAGTAGCCATTCAGTTATTCTATTGCCAAATAGCACTAATGCCATGCCATTCTATGTTCCAGAAGTTAAACTAATGTATTACATAGAAATTGTGGAACTAAGTCAACATGATTATACAACACCTCCTTAACACACTTAGTATTATGTATAATGCTATTTTCAGGATCATAAAAATGACTTCTCATCTATAGAAATACAATTTTATATGAGACAACATACTCATAGATATGGACAAAAAATAAAATCACAAATACTTTAAGCCTACTTAGATTTTTAAAAATCTCATTAATATACTTTTAAACTAGTGTTGTATAAGCATTAAATTTTAACATTAAAGAAAGAACTCATAAGTTTCATCTTTGTGAAGTTCATTAAATGTACTTAATGCATCTGTTGTAAGTCCTCTACATCAGGCAGAAATTAGTATTAAGAATTTTAAATCATGTTCATCCTTTCAAATAGTTTAAAATATGCTTATGTACAGTTACTAAGAATAATCAAGTATTTTTATTGTAATAAGTAATTTGAAAAATACTTACTATAAATCATCTAAAAACATTCTTGCTGAAAACACAATTTACCATGAGCTTGAAAATGTACTTTTGCTTTTCATATTCTTAGTTCTATATTTTGATTTAGGTTTTTAATCAAATCTTTTTCAATAGATCAAACATTACCCTAGCTCTGTCCAAGGTTATGCAGTTTAACAGAGGACAGCGTTTTGTACTCAGCAAGTTTTACAGGGTAGAATGAAAACATGTTTGTAGATTAATGATGTAGTATTCTTTATGATTAAATTTTCAAATGAAGAGTCATAGCATCAAGTAGTGGAAATAACACTGGGGCTGGAGTTAGGACTGAATCTGAGCTCGTTTATGGGTTGAGTGACCTTGGGAAGCCACCTGCTCTTTGAGAGGCTGTTTTTCTCTTCAGTTTAAGGAGGTGATAAAATTCAACTAATAGTGTCATGGAGAGTCAGCTTTGCAAAAGCCCATAGTTTAGTGTCAGTTTTCTACTTGTTAGTCAATAAATATGTGTTTATTACTTTTATAAGAAAGGAGGGAGAGTTTTATACTTCAAGATATATTCAAAGCTTAACTTAGTACATAACTCTTTTTAGCTATTTAGATACATTAATAGGTCTAATTTACTCACGAAATAACGGGTAAGTTTAGTTTTGGAAGGATCACTGCATTTATTTGACAGAATGATGCCTAATTGTATTATTTTACTTGGTGAGAAAAAAGGTGTATGGCTACTTTATATATACACAGCCAAGTTTAGTACATAAAGAAAAATCTACAGGTTTATAGAACCTCTAAAATTTTAGTTGCTTTCTGTTTCAGGTGAGGAAAGCACACACACACACACACTCTCAAAAATCATTACCTAGGATTTTTTTTCTTTCTAACAAATCTAAGGCAGTTCATGAACTCTATAACTGTAAATGTTTTCCTTTGAGATTTCTTGAGCAATTGATAGATATCATATGGAAAAATATAGCTTGGAAGTGACCTTTAGGTTTCATTTCCTTAGCTGCTGGAAGAGGAATGTATTTGAGAAGCAGTATGTTTAAACTCCAGGAGATTAGGGTGTGGGTATGAGTCATGACAGTACTGGTTGTTGTTTGATGAGATGACTTATTTGTGGAGTGGGACAGACAACTTTGTTAGAAGGTAGGTGATCTCAGCCTAACAGTCTGTGCTATAATGGTAGACCCATGCAAGAAGATAAATGGAAAATCTGTCTTAGCAGTGTTGAAGTGTTAAAGAGGGAACTCAAAGACCCTGTCCATCTGGATTGACCTTCAGATTGAAACTAGGTAAACTGTACTACATACTTGTTTTCCTTGAAGTGCTACTCAGTGATACAGAAAGTTAGGGATTTTTTTTTCTTATTTTAATCAATTCTTTAACGTAAAATGTTAACAAAAACATCTAGCCTAGGGTTTAAAAATGTACTCAACACAGAAAATCTTGAAAATACTTAATGCATCAAATAATTTTCCCTAGCCTGTGAGCTATCTTGTACTAAAAATGTCTTTCTGCTGAAGTATTTTCTAAAATATTAGTTTCCACTTTTACTTTTTGCTCCCAGGACATTCATTCCTCTGAACCAAAACAGCTCCCGTATTTTATTTTTTCCTTTTTTATTTTTTTCTAGTTCTGAAATAACCCATCTTGAATACATAAACAACTTGCATTGATGGCTAGCCAGACTCTGTCCTGCCACAGTTCTCCTCCTACTCTTCATTTCTTACCCCAAGGAGTAGTAAACATGAATCCTGACCCACCAATTCAGTCCCAGAACTGAGAAAAGATTCACTGCAGCTAAACAGTAGGTAGAAATAAAAACAATGACTCAATTCGATAATATTAAGTGTGCTGGGAAGAGTCTCCAAGAGAAAGGATAAATAACCTACATAATGAAGAATTAGTTAGCAGTGTTATGTAAATATTGTAGTAGCATCAATGAGGAGGTAAGCAGAAGTATTTTAAGACCCTATATTATACAATACACTGTGCACTGTTTCCTGGTGATAAGGTTTTTAAAGCATCTTTATAAGCTCTTCTTCTGTGTTGTGACAGGATTATTTTTGCACTTTTGGAAAGCAACTGAAAAAGGAAGCCTGGAAAAAATCCTGCCTAACAAAGCAGCCATACTTAAATAGCTTTAACTGTAAGAAAGAACTCATTCAAGATACAAGAATAGATTTAAGATATAAGATTAAATAGAAGTATAAATGATATCTTTATTTTTATTGAAATGCTGTGTGTTCCTATTATTTCAGTGAAATGCTAAATGACAAAGAATGCATTTTTTTAATTTTTTTCACTGAATTTTAAATAGTCTTTGAAGCAGATATTTCACATATCAACATCCAGAAACAATAACATACATAATGGATAAAGTTGAGTGGCTGGATAATGTATTGTGCAAATTATCAAGAAGAAAATCAGTTTAAAGAAATAGTTTAACAGCATCAATAAATGGGACACCTAGTTCATTTGAAAAAATAACTGACAATAAATGTTTTCCTCCTATAGCCCTGAAGGTCTTAGGTTTGGAATGATAAAATATTTAAATATTCTGAAATTATCTACATTTTGAATATTTCTTCAAGGAGTATTGAATCTTGATAGACAATGGTGCCCAAATCACTGAAATTCAAAAATTCTAAATCTCATGTCAGATATTAGAAATTTTAATTTTTCATCTACTGAAATGGTAAAAATGTAGATATGAGAAACAATGAAATAATGAGAATGTCTTAGATAATCAACAAACTGAATAATTCAGTGTAATCACTCAGCCCCTGTATTAGTCCATTTTCACACTGTTGATAAAGACATACCCAAGACTGTGCAATTTACAAAAGAAAGAGGTTTATTGGACTTACAGTTCCATATGGCTGGGGAGGCCTCACAATCATGGCAGAAGGCAAAGAGAAGCAAGTCACATCTTACCTGGATGGCAGCAGGCAAAGAGAGAGAGAGCTTGTGCAGTAAAACTCACAGTTTTAAAACCATGGGATCTTGTGCGACTTATTCACTACCATGAGGACATCATGGGAAAGACCTGCCCCCATGATTCAACTACTTCCCACTAGGTCCCTCCCACAACATGTAGGAGTTCAAGGTGAGATTTTAGTAGGGAAAGAGCCAAACCATATCATTCCACCCCTGGCCCCTCCCAAATCTCATGTCCTCATATTTCAAAACTAATTATACCTTTACAAAACTGTCCCAAAGTCTTAATTCATTTCAGCATTAACTCAGTAGTCCAGAGTCCAAAGTCTAATCTGAGACTAGGCAAGTCCCTTCTGCCTATGAGCCTGTGAAATCAAAAGCAAATTAGTTACTTCCTAGATACAATGGTGGTACAGGCTTTGGGTAAATACAGCCATTCCAAATGGGAGAAATTGGGCAAAACAAAGGGACTTGGAAGCTGACAAAGCTTGGGGCTTGCACCCTCTGAAGCCACAGCCTGAACTGTATCTTGGCCCCTTTTAGTCACAGCTGTAGTCACTGGGATGCAGGGCAACAAGTCACTAGACCGCAAACAGAATGGGGACCCGGGGCTTGGCCCATGAAACCACTTTTTCCTTTTAGGCCTCCAGGCATCTGACTGGAGGGGCTGCCATGAAGACATTTGACATGCCCTGGCGACATTTTCCCCATTTTCTTCGGGATTAACATTCAGCTCCACGTTACTTGTGCAAATTTCTGCACCTGGATTAAATTTATCCTCAGAAAATGAGATTTTCTTTTCTATTGCATTGTCAGGTTGCAAATTTTTCAAACTTTTATGCTCTGCTTCCCGTATAAAACTGAATGCCTTTAACGGCACCCAGGTCACCTGTTGAATGCTTTGCTGCTCAGAAATTTCTTCCTCCAGATACCCTAAATCATCTCTCTGAAATTCAAAGTTCCACAAATCTCTAGGGCAGGGGCAAATTGCCACCAATCTTTTTGCTGTAACATAACAAGAGTCACCTTTGCTCCAGTTCCCAACAAGTTCCTTGTCTCCGTCTGAGACCACCTCAGCCTGGACCTTATTGTTCATATCATTACTATCAGCATTTTTGTCAAAGCCATTGAACAAGTCTCTAGGAAGTTCCAAACTTTCCCACATTTTCCTATCTTCTCCTGAGCCCTCCAAACTGTTCCAACCTCTGCCTGTTATCCAGTCCCAAAGTCACTTCCACATTTTCAGATATCTTTTTAGCAACGCCCCACGTTACTGGTACCAATTTACTGTATTGATCCATTTTCATGCTGCTGATAAAGACATACCCAAGACTGGGCAATTTACACAAGAAAGGTTTATTTGACTTAACACTTCCACATGGCTAGGGAGGTCTCACAATTATGGCAGAAGGCAAGAAGGAGCAAATCTTAAGTAGATGGCAGCAGGCAAAGAGAGAGAGAGAGAGCTTGTGCAGTAAAACTGCCATTTTTAAAACCATCAGATATCATTAGACTTATTCACTGTCACAAGAACATCATGAGAAAGACCTGCCCACATGATTCAACTACTTCGCACTAGGTTCCTCCCAGAACATGTGGGAATTCAAGGTGAGATTTGGGTTGGGACACAGCCAAACCTTATCAACGTTTTTATACAGACAACTCTTGATTATCTAGCTGTGTTTATACAGTTTGTAGGCTTTCTACAAAGACTACTTAATGGAATGATGCCTTCCTCCTTTTGTTCTTCCTATTGCCATTAGTTATTGCATACTAAAAAAATACAAACATATTTTAATATCTTTAGCAAGAGGCCACCAGAGGACAAATATATCTAGGGATAAAACCCAGAGGCCCACATGTACTGAATGAAAGTAGGTAAAAACAGATACAAGGAAGATATTTGGGTTGAAATTAGGTTAAAAGGGAGAGCAAGTCAAAATATAGAAATGCAGATACAGGCTAGAATCTAGGAATTTCTTCCTGGTAACCAAAGACAGTGAACAGGGAACAGATGAGCACAGAATTCATTTAGCATTGGCAATCTGGTGTCCAGAAATGAATTAAACTTCTGAAGGTTTAAGAGAGCAAGGTAAATGGCTTACATTAAATATATATAAAATTATCCCATATTGGAAAAATCCTGCTTCAGACATTATTTACAATACCAAACCCAAGAACTGTTGAATTCAATTCAGTTTATGAATGGCCAAGATATGTCAGTTCAGTCTCTTGGTATGTGCTACCTAGTTGTTTTTGGTTGGTATTACTTCTTATTTCATTGTGATTTACAACATTGTAAGACTCTGTACACAGTGAGGAAGAGTAGTAGCTTTCCAAAAATCTCATGTCTCCATACATCACCAAACTATTTACCAAACCAAATTAAGTGTAAATAGGTCAATAGTTAATATATCACAGGAAAAACAGGATCGAGGTAGAGGGATTGGTAGGTATTTGTGAGCTGGACTAGAGGTGGCATAGTTGGAGCCTGAGATGCTGCAGAGCCAGCTGACATGACACTTTGACTGAGGTAGGAGAGGAAACTGGAACTAAGGACAAGATCTACATATTTGCTTTCCTAGATCATGAACTAGGATTTGGGAGACATTTATAAATAGCACTGTTCTTCAAATCTTTAGGAAATAATTGAATTTAGGGTTAATTTTACCTTACAATTTATAATGTGGAGTGGGACCTAATTTAACAGAGCAGACAGAATCAGAAGAAGCCTGTTGCAATCAATATTTCTATGGAATAAAAGATTTAAGAAAACACACTTTTAAAATGGCTACTCTAAGAACGTTGAGGGTTTTGTTAAAACCTAAATATTTACCACAGTGTTGAATTTTAAATTGTCAACACAAGATCAAAAATGACGATTAATTTGAGCAAACTCCCACACCTCTGAGACATCCAATTGTGGAGAAAAAAGTTTTTTAAAAACCCAAATTATTCATGAAATATATGGTATCTATTTAATATTTCCCATTAGGTTTCATCTCAGAATTTTTTTAAATAAAGATTTTGTTACAAAAAGAACATTTTAAACACACTTTTAATACTCTGAAAACTAGCCCATGGTTACTTATCATATAAAACAATCAGTCAAAGCTCTAGAGACTGATTAGCCTCAAAATAAAAAATTCTTAGAAAGAATTTTTCAGGTCAGTACATTATGAGCCTTATCTGACAGGTGAATATGGCTAATCATAAAGAACAATGAGAAAATATTTCCTGACGTATTCAGTGTTACTAGCTAATGTACTCTATCTCTTCATTATCAGATTTCAGATAATTTCTTTCTGAATTTCCTAAAAAAATATAATTTTATTTTATTTTTATTTTATAATAAAATATAATTTTACTCCTGGGAGTTTTGTTTTAAAAAGAGCATCTTTTTCTATTAAATCAACTCATTAAATTAACAAATTAAATATATTAATTAAATTATCTCCCCAATTTTTCTTTTCGCCCTTTTTCTCCATCTCTGCCCTCCCCATTTAATGGAGTTTTCCCTTTTGTGCTAAAAGAGGCTGTGATGGATCCTGAATGATTTTGGCCTAGAGATGGGCACATGATGTTAGCTGGATCAATTAGAAAACATCACTGAGATTTCTTGTAGAGGCTCTGGGAGATAAATGCTCTCTCCTTCCTCTAGTTTGTCTGAGTCAGGATTTGTGACTCCCAAGTCAACTACAGGCCATGCTTATCTCCCACTGCTTGCAAGAATCAAATCATCGAAAGGAAAAAAAATAATGTAAAACATGCAGATAAACAAAGATGAGGAGAGCAAAATAGGGGAGAGAAGGAGGGAGCAAGAAAGAAAGCAATAAGAGGAAGAACTCAGGGAAGGAGGAAGAGGAAGACCTAATTCAGAATCTAGATCCATGCCTATTCTTCCCACTAAACTGTATAGACCTCCTTTTTATTTTCCTTAGGCTAGTTTGAGTTGGGATATTGTCATTTGAAATTGAAAGTGTCCCAACTAAAATACTGTTAAAGTAGATTTCTTCCTGGTATTAAGTGTGCCTGTGTTTCTTCAATATTCCAAGTTTTTGGCTTTTAATTAAGAAGTTCCTAAGTTATCCGGTTGGCTTAACTTTAAGATCTCTGCTTTTCAGGAATTGATTTAAATAAATAACGGTGTTGATAATATCCCAAATGTAACTTCTTTAAGGTCACTATTAAAATGGAATTTTTGGAATTGAATTAATCCAAATAATACACTGAACAAATTATCTCCATTCAAAATAACAAAGAACAAATTAAAAGCCTAATATTTTGGGGATACTAAATATAGTGTTATTTAAAAAACTGTTTATCCTAAAAAGTCCAAAACTACTCTGTATTATGGCTTGTGTTTGTCTGTTTCCATGTTGCTATAAAGAACTGCCTCAAGACTAGGTATTTTATAAATAAAAAAGGTTTAATTGACTCATAACTCCGCATGGCTGGGGAGGCCTTAGGAAACTTATAATCATGGCAGAAGGGGAAGCAAACACATCCTTCTTCATGTGGTGGCAGGAGAGAGAAGTGCAGAGCAAAGAGGGGAAAGTCCCTTTAAAACCATCAGATCTCATGAGAACTCACTCATTATGTTGAGACAGCATAGGGGAATCCCCACCATTATCTAATCACCTCCCATAAGGTCTTTCCTCCAACACATGGAGATTATATTTTGGATTACAATTCAAGATGAGATTTAGGGTGGGGATACAGGAAAATCACATCATAGCTCAATTTAATTTTCAAATTTAAATGTGCTTCTATATTTTTAGCAAATAAAAGCTTACATATTCTGAACTCAGGTACTTTAAAAAATATGGACTATTTTTTCTAGAGTAGGTTTATAGCAAATTGAGTGAAAAGTAGAGAGATTTTCTATATACCTCTCTCCCTCACATATGCCCAATCTTCCCTGCTATCAAAACCTTAAAATATATATCCCATATAATTTCATAGTGATCTGCATTTAAGGTGCCTCTAAGTTTTTTCTTGGCTTAATAGATCATTTCTTTTTAGAGCTGAATGATATTCTGTTGTCTGGATGTACCACCATTTATTTATCCATTTGCCCACTGAAGGTCATATTGATTGCTTCTAAGTTTAGCAATTATGAAAAAACTGCTATAAACATTCCTGTGCACATTTTCAAATATTGTATAGTCTTACATTTTCAACTCATTTGTGCTGGAAAGTCCTATTTCACCCTGTTGCTCCAGTGGCCTATAATTCTGTGACATTGTTATCTATGCTGATAGCATTTTGTCTTAGTTTTACAGATGAGACCTAAGATTATCTGTGTATAGCATGGCCTGCCCAGGTATGCCAATCATTTAACTTTTTCCTTTCTCCTTTCAGAAGTCTGTTTTATTGAAAACCTCATTTGTAAAAACATTTGAATTTTTATAGTGCTATATAGATCTGTTTATTGACTACTTGGGTGGTGTCACACTTTTATAATTATCATAACTTCACAATACATGTTGAAAGAATGGTATGGTCCCATATTATATAGAAATAAAACATCAATAACCTGTAGAATAAAGGTAATTTACAAAACTTTCTAGCACTTATCTCCAAACAAAATAGTGTGTTATTATTCTTTTTTTTATTATAAAAATTTAGATATTGTCAACTGATTTTGTCCTGGGTATTAATTTTACTACTTAAGCAAAATGACAATATTGGCATTTCAATATATATATATATGTCGCTTAAAATTTCCTTTCTTGCATTCTGAACACACTTTGAAAAAATAAAACTGATAAAAGTGTTCAGACTATAAAATAAATCAGTGAAAGTAAAATATTTTAAATATAAAATTTATAAATATGTATTCTTTGTTTTTTATTCTGAATGACTTTCTTTGATGTCAGCTCTATCCTCCCTTTCTCCTCCAAAGATATACTAAGAATTACTTCCAGTGTTACTGGTGGTGTGGAGTCTCAGAATCTTCCAACTATGTTGGGCTGCCCTGAGTGGAACTTTGAAGGTCACTATCTCAGAGAAAGTCCACTGCCTTACCCAGTAGCTCTAAATAGCAGCAGTCTCCATTTCTCTTTCAGATAACCCAGGAGGGTTGGTGTTACCTGTGGTCTAAATCCTTTCCTTCCCACTGGGGAGATTAGTTCCCTTCAGAGGGTTTCACCCAGCATGCCCATCCACACTCTTTTAAATAAAAGGAAGATGGGAGAGGTTAGGAGAGTTGTAGGAGTTTAACAGCAAAAAGAACTGGAATGGCTGAGGTAGTATCAGGGTTGGTTGGGGGGAAGGGTGGGAAGAGGGAAAGAGGAAGCACTGATCAGAAAACTGAGAAGAGTGAATAAAGCTGCTAATGAATGTATGAGATAATAGCATTTTAGTACTTGAAAAAGGCACACTGTATGGAATTCCAGAAACTGATTTTGTTAGTACTACTACTATGAATATGATGTGTTAGTCCTCTTACAAACCTTTCTTATACAAAACACATACTTTTAAAAATTTTAAAAATAACTTCTTGTTTCAATATAGTTTAAGACTCTCAAGAGTTGCAAAAATTAGAGTTCTTGTGTATTCTTCACCCAGCTTCTCCCAGTAATAATATGTTACATACCACCGTATATAGTCAAAACCAGAAAACGGAGTATGATACAACATTATTAGTCAGGCACAGGCATTATTTGGATTTCACCAGTATTTACATGCACTCTTCTTGTCAATCTGCTTTTGGTACACAGATCTGTGGCATTTTATCACATCAGTAGACTCAAGTCACCATCACCATATTTAAGATACATACTTTTCCCCTTATTCCTAATTTGGAATTTTTGTAGAGCGGACATTCAGAATTTGCATTGTTCTGACTGTGAACATGGTTCATTGCTGAGCTACACAGTGACTATACATGCTCTAGTACAACTTTGTTTTTACTAAAGTTTATGTAGTCTATTGCTATATTTAGTTTGTATTTCTATTTTTATTACTTCTTCCAAGCCTGAAGGAAATAGAGAGCAAGTCTGCTGGAAGTGTAAGACATCTTGTCATCTTTGCTGTATTCCGTTGGTGAGGAACAGGTATCAAGTTCCATCCAAACTCAAAATGATGAAATGATAAAATAGCTGGAGTTGAAGATCACAGGGGTCACCTTACAGTCAGTTTGTCACGTATTTCTTTCTTTCCTTTATTATTTTTCTTGATACTTGACTTGTGTGACATATATTCAACACTATATTAACTAACATACTAGCCAATAGCCAATATAGTAAAGCATTCTTTCACCCAGATTAAATACATCAGTTCTTTTACTACTTCTTCTTTTGAGAACTCTGTTAGTTACTCCTCCTCCTACTCTATGTTGGGCTGTTGCTTTCTAAGCCTGTTGCACAACTGTTATCCTAGGATTTTCACTTACCATCCGACATGGGTTTCCCTTTGTCTGATACCTGGTTTGGATCCTCTTTGTCCTGGACTCTGTGAGTTTTCTCATTATTTTAATCTCCTTATTAGTTTAGATTATGCTGAAGTTCAGCTTCTGGTAGTTTCTTAAAAACTAGTAAGTGCATGAAAATAAATATTTTTAGATCTTATATGAGTAAATATTATTTAATTTTGACTTTCCATTAGATGCCATATTTTGGCTAAATAACAAATTCTAGGTTGGAAATAATTTTGCCTCGGAATTTTGAAGGTATTTTTCAATGTCTTCAGTCTTTCATATTGCTGCTTCAGAGAGTGATTTTATTCTGTAGTCTGCATCCTTTCATGTAATCTCCATAAGCTTTTGGTATCTTCAGTGTATTCTTTCTATTTTGAAATTTTACAACATTGTGCTTCCTGTATCTTTTTTCATTATCTCTTCTTTTCAGTCTGCTTATTTTCTAATGTGGAAATTGTTTCTTCATTTCTAAACCATTTTCTTATATCGCTTCTTTAAAAACATTTTTCTCTTTGTTTTGTCTTGTCTCACTTTGTGGAAGTTTTAGGAGAGGGAGGTTGGATCTCCTAAACTGATTTGATTTTCTTACAATGTATTTCTTATTTTCCATTTCTTTGACTTTTTATTCAATTTTCCAGGAGATTAGCTTGATTCTATTTTCCACGTCTTCCACTGAATTTAAAAAATTTTTGCGTTAACAGTCTTAATTGCTAACAGCTGTTTTGTTAGTTGAGCTCTTATATTTTCTTTTTCATATCCTTTTGATATTATTTTATTAATTCAATGTTGTATGATCTTTTTAATGTCATTAATTGTTATTTTTGAAGTTTATTTCTTCTTTAAAGTTTCTTTTGCTTTTTGTTGGTTTTAGTCTGTCTTTTCTAATAGAGGCTTTCATTGAATATGTAATGATGCTAAGCTGACAGTTTCTGCCTTTAAAAAAAATTTATTTTTAATTTTTGTGGGTACATAGTAGATGTATATATTTATAGGGCACATGAGATATTTTGATACAGGCTGACAGTTTTTAAGTGTGAGACACTAAAAATCTTCTCAGAAATTGTGTGTGTGGCTGAGGCTTGTCATTACGTGGCTGCAATATAGGGTGACTGGGTGACAGGTAGACTTTCTCATTGGGGAAACCAAAACATGTTAGTATTTATAGGTCTTTTCTTTTGGATTGGTTATTTTTTCTTAGAGTCAAAGCCTCTATTCTTATTCTTGGGATTTGTCTTGCTATCAGTAGACTGGGATCACAGGGTAGGTTCTCTTTGCTCCCAATGCAGAATTTTATAAATTCCCTTGTTCTCAGTATGGTCATATGTTGGCCTGCAATTTTGCCTGGTGTACCTAGGCCCATATCTCTCTCGTTCAAACTCTATAATTGGTTAACCTGATCTATTCTTTGGTAGGGAAGACACAATCTCAGAAAGATGAAGGGGATCTGGTTTCAAATTCTTGAGGCAAATTACCCACCAAGCCTGTTTTGTTCAGCCCACCCTTCGCGCTAGCTGTCAGATGCATTTGGTGCTTCAAAATCAAGAGCTTTTTGAGAACTTTCCATGAGAATAAAGTTAATTCTTATTGGTATCATCCTTCTGCAGACATTTTTCATCCTTAAAAAAATCCATAAATGTAAAATAGCTTTTAATATGTGGTTAATAAATCAACCACACCATAGACTATCTTGAAAATTAAATTGAAAAGATAAGACAGAGTAGACTATTATCTATTAGTCATTAATCTCACTGACCTTCCTCTGGATTTATTTGGATGCATTTTAGAATTTAGGCCAATTGTCCAGATTTATGTTATTTTAATGGGGCAAGTGTAGTTTTCTTTTCTTTTTTTTTTTAGTATTTTTAAATTATGTATGTATGTATGTATTTATTTATTTATACTTTTAAGTTCAGGGGTACAAGTGTAGGTTTGTTACATAGATACACTTGTATCATGGGTTTGTTGTAAAGATTATTTCATCACCCGGATATTATGCATAGTATCTATTGGTTGCTTTTCCTAATCCTGTCCCTTCTCCCATACTCCACCCTCCAAAAGGCTCCAGTGCATGTTGTTCTCCTCTATATTTCCATGTGTTCTCATTATTTAGCTCCCAATTATAAATGAGAACATGGGCTATTTGGTTTTCTGTTCTTGTTAGTTTGCTAAGGATAATGGCCTCCAGCTCCATCCATGTCCCTGCAAAAGACATGATCTCATTCTTTTTCATGGCCACATAGTTTTCCATGGAGTATATCAACCACATTTTCTTTATCTAGCCTATAGGCATTTAAGTTGATTCCATGTCTTTGTTATTGTGAATAGTGTTATAATGAACATAGGCATGCATATGTCTTTATCATAGAATGATTTATATTCATTTGCATATAACCAGTAATGAGATTGCTGGGTTGAATGGTATTTCTGTCTTTTGGTCTTTGAGAATTTCTACGCTGTCTTCCACAATGGCTGAACTAATTTATACTGCAACC
Source organism: Cacajao melanocephalus (assembly GCA_963573385.1). Lineage (NCBI taxonomy): Eukaryota > Metazoa > Chordata > Mammalia > Primates > Pitheciidae > Cacajao > Cacajao melanocephalus. Next base: position 895 of record CAUYLG010003088.1, on the reverse strand, counting down.
AAGAGTATATAAGCATTCCTTTTTCTCCACAACCTTGCCAGCATCTGTTTTTTTTTTACTTTTTAATAGTAGTCATTCTGACTGGTATGAGATGGTATCTCATTGTGGTTTTGATTTGCATTTCTCTAATAATCAGTAATGTTGACCTTTTATTTTCATATGCTTGTTGGCCACAGGTATACCTTCTTTTGAAAAATGTCTGTTCACATCTTTTGCCCACTTTTTATGGGGTTGATTTCTTTTCTTGTAAATTTGTTTAAGTTTTTTATAGATGCTTGATATTAGACCTTTGTTGGATGCATAGTTTGAAATTTTTTTCTCCCATTCTGTATGCTGTCTGTTTACTCTGTTAATAGTTTCTTTTGCTGTGCAGAGCTCTTTAGTTTAACTAGATCCCATTTGTCATTTTTTGCTTTTGTTGCAGTTGCTTTTGGCACCTTCATCATGAAATCTTTGCCTGTGCCTATGTTCTGAATGGTATTACCTAGGTTGTCTTCCAGGGTTTTTATAGTTTTGGGTTTTACATTTAAATCTCTAATCCATTTTTAGTTAATCTTTGTATACAGTATAAGAAAGGGGTCCAGTTTTAACCATATTCATATGGCTAGCCAGTTGTCCCAGCATCATTAATTGAATAGGTAATCCTTTCCCCATTGCTTGTTTTTGTCAGTTTTGTCAAAGATCAGACAGTTGTAGGTGTATGGTCTTACTTCTTGGTTCTCTATTCTGTTCCACAGGTCTACATGTCTGTTTTTGTACCAGTACTCTGCTGTTTCAGTTACTGTCATCTTGTAGTACATTTTGAAGTCGAGTAGCATGACATCTCTAGCTTTTTTTTTTTTTTTTTTTTTTTTTTGGTTATTTTTTTGATAGCTATTTTGGTTATTTATTGGTT
>CAUYLG010003087.1:0-49555 GCA_963573385.1 Cacajao melanocephalus | reverse complement strand
CCTTATTCCTTCTTGTCTCCATTGTTAAGCACAATTATTGGCATAAAAGAGGTTTTTAATACCCATTTTTAGACTGCATTCTAGCCTGGGCAATAGAACAAGAATCTCATTCTCTCTCCCTCTTTCTCTTCCTCTTTCTTTCTCTCTTTCATTCTTTTTTTTTCTTTCTTTTGCTCTTTCTTTCTTTTCTCTCTTTTTCTTTCTTTCAAAAAATAAAATAAATAAAATAAAATGTAAATGTTTGGTAGAGTTTAGAAGTGAACCCACTGGGTCCCAGGCTTTTCTTCACTGAGAGACTGTTTATTACAAGTTCAAATTTGTTACTCTGGTTTTGGATTTCCTCATTGTTCAATACAGTTAGATTTATGTGTTAGGAATTTTTCTATTTCTTCTACATTTTCCAATTTATTGCCATATAGTTGCTCATAGTAGCCACAATGATCCTTTGAATTTCTGCAGTATCATTGTAATATCTTCTTTTTCACCTCCGATTTTATTTATTTGGGTCTTCTCTCTTTTTTTTTCTTGGTCTGGCTAATGGTTTGCCAATTTTGTTTATCTTTTCAAAGAACCAACTTTTTTGTTGGTCTTTTGTATTGTTTTCTTCATTTCAATTTCATTTATTTGATGTCTGATCTTTATTATTTCTTTATTCTACTAACTTGGGGCTTGGTTTTGCTATTGTTTTTCTAATTCAGTATTAGGCTGTATATTTGAAGTTTTTCTTCTTTGATGTGGGCACTTATAGCTATAAACTTCCTTCTTAGTACTGCTTTTGCTGCATCCTATAGGTTTTGGTGCATTGTGTTTCCATTATCATTTGTTTCAAGAAATTTTTCAGTTTCCTTCTTAATTTCTTGACTGACTCACTAGTCATTTGGGAGCATATTGTTTAATTTCTATGTAGTTTATAGTTTCCAAATTTTTTCTTATTGATTTCTAGTTTTATTCCATTATGATCTGAGAATATGCCTGATATATTTTTTTTAATGTTTAAGACATGTTTTATGACCTAACATATTATCTATCCTTGAGAGTGATTGATGTGCTGAGGAGAAGAGTCTGTATTCTGCAGCCATTTTACAAAATATTTCTGAAAGTATCTATTAGGCCCATTTTTTCTGTACTGCAGATTAAATCAGATAATCAGATATTTCTTTGTCGATTTTCTGTCTGGAAGATCTGTCTAATGCTGAAAATGGGGGGTTTAAGTCTGCAGCTATTGCTGTATTAGGGTCTATTAGGGTCTATTGCTCTCTTTAGCTCTAATATTTCTCTATATATCTGGATGCTCCAGTGTTGGTTGTGTATATACTTAAAATTGTCATATCTTCTTGCTGGATTGACCCCTTTATCACTACATAATGACCTCCTTTGTTTCTCGTTATAGTTTTTGTCTTGAAATCTATTTTGTCTGACATAAGTAAAGCTACTCCTGTTCCTTTTTGGTGTCCATTTCCAATGATGGAAATATTTTTTTGCATCCCTTTATCTTCAGTCTATATGTGCCATTATAGGCTAAGTGTGTTTCTCATAGGCAACAGGTCATTGGGTCATTTGTTTTTAAATCCATTCAGCCACTCTGTTTCTTCTGATTGGAAAGTTTAGTCCATTTACATTCAATGTTATTATTGATAAGTAAGAGCTTACTCTGGCCATTTTTTAAATTTGTTTTCTGGCTGTTTTATGGTCTCTTTCTTCTTTCCTTTCTTCCTGTCTTTCTTTTAGTGAAGGTGAATTTCTCTGGTGGTATAATTTAATTTTCTGCTTTTTCCTTTTTGCATATTCATTACATATACATATTTTAAAAACTTGAGGTTACCATGAGGCTTGCAAATACTGTCTTATAACTTATTTTAAGTTGATAACTTAATACTGCTTACATAAACAGGCAAAAAGAAAACTAGTAAAACCTCTATTCTTTAACTTTGTCTCTCTGCTTTTTAATTTTTTTGATGTGTGTGTGTGAGTGTGTGTGCATGCATGCATATATATACACATACATGTATATATATGTATATATATGTGTGTATATATACATATATATACATATATATACATATATATACATGTATGTGTATGTATGTATGTGTGTGTATATATATAAATGTTTTTTTTTTTTGAGACGGAGTTTCACTCTTGTTGCTCAGGCTGGAGTGCAATGGCATGATCTCAGCTCACCATAACCTCCGCCTCCTGGGTTCAAGTGATTCTCCTGCCTCAGCCTCCTGAGTAGCTGGGATTACAGCCATGTGCCACCATGCCTTAGTAAAAACAGGGTTTCTCCATGTTTGCCAGGCTGGTCTCAGACTCGTGACCTCAGGTGATCCGCCCACCTCAGGTATTATATGGTCTATGTCTTGAAAAGTTGTTATTATTTTTGATTGGTTCATCACTTAGTCTTTCTACTTCAGATAAGAGTAGTTTACACACCACAGTTACAGTGTTATCATATTCTGTGGGGTTTTCTCTGTGTGTATATACTTACTATTACCAGTGAGTTTTGTACCTTCAGATGATTTCTTATTGCTCAATAACATCCTTTTCTTTTTCTGATTGAAGAATTCCCTTTAGCATTTCTTGTAGGATAGGTCTGATATTGATGAAATCCCTCAGCTTTTGTTTGTCTGGGAGTTTTTATTTCTCCTTCAGGTTATGCCACTCTCTCCTGGCCTGTAAGGTTTCCACTGAAAAGTTTTCTTCCAGATGTATATTTTGTTTATATATTTTAATGCTTTATATATGGTTTCTTTTCTCTTGTTGCTCTTAGGATCCTTTCTTTATCCTCAACCTTTGGGAGTTTGATTATTAAATTCCTCGAGATTGTCTTCTTCTTTGGGTTAAATTTGCTTGGTATTATATAACCTTCTTGGACTTGGATATTGGTATCTTTCTTTAGGTATGGTAAGTTCTCTGTTATAATCCCTTTGAATAGAGTTTCTACCCCTGTCTCATTCTCTACCTCCCCTTTAAGGCCAATAACTCTTATTCTTTTTTCTCTTGTCTCTTCTGACTACATTTTCAAATAGCCTATCTTCAAGTTCACTAATTATTTCTTCAGCTTAATCAGCTCTGCTATTAAGTGACTCAGATGCATTCTTTGGTATGTCAATTGCATTTTTCAACTCCAGAATTTCTGCTTGGTTTAAAAAAATTATTTTAATATCTTTTTAAATTTATCTTATAGAATTCTGAATTTCTTCTTTGTGCTGTCCTACATTTCTTTGAGTTTCCTTAAAACAACTATTTTGAATTATCTATCTGAAAAGTCTCATATCTCTGTTTCTCTAGGATTGTCCCTGAGTGAATTATTTAGTTTGTTTGGTGAGGTCATGTTTTCCTGGATGGTCTTGATGCTTATGAATGTCTCAGCTTTGAAGAGTTAAGTATTTATTGTAGTCATCACAGTCTGGGCTTGTTTGTACCCATCTTTCTTGAGAAAGATTATCCATATCAAAAAGATATAGTGTTGTGATCTGTACCTTATCTTCATTAGGGGAAGCCCAAACCCAGTAATGCTATGGTTCTTATAGACTCATAGAGGTACCACCTTGGTGGTCTTGAATAAAATCTAGGAGAATTCTCTGAATTACCAGACAGAGACTCTTGTTCACTTCCTTTACTTTCAAACAAATGGAGTCTCTCTCTGCAGAGCCCCCTGGAACTGAGGATGGAGTGACACAAGCACCCTTGTTGTCACCACTACTGAAACTGCACTGAGTCTCACCCAAAGCCCACTGTAAGCACTACCTGGCAATTACCTATGTTTGCTCAAGGCCATAGAAATCTACAGTTAGCAGGTGGTGAAGCCAAACAGGCTGTGTCCTTCCCTTCAGGGCAACAAGTTCCTCCAGACCCCAGGCAGGTCCAGAAATGCCATGCAGGAGCCAGGGACTAAAGGCAAAAACCTTAGAAATCTATCTGGTGTTTCACTGTACTGAAGCTGAGCTGGCACTCAAACTACAAGACACAGTCCTCTTCCCTCCCCTTTCCATAGGCAGAAGAGCCTCATGTCATAGCCACCACCACCACCACACAGGACTGTGGAGATTACTGCCAGGTTACTACCAGTGTTCATTTAAGGCCCAAGGACTCTTTAGTCAGCTTATGGTGAACGCTGCCAGGCCTGGAACTCACCTTTTAGGACAGTGGGCTCTTCTCTGGCCCAGGTCGGATCCAGAAATGCCAGCCAAGAGCCAAGACCTGGAATCAGAGACCACCAAGAGCCCACTTGGTGCTCTACTCCCCTGTCTTCAAGTTGGTACCTAAGGTGTAAGACAAAATCCCCTTTACGTTTTCCTCTGCTTTTCTCAAGCAGAGGGTGTCTCTCACTGTAGGCCCTATAGTGGGTCTCCCCTGAAGCTAGCACATCTCAGTCTCACCCAAGGCCCATGGTGTACTACCTGGGTATTGCTGCTGGTTATTCAGGGCCCACGGGCTCTTTAGTCAGCAGGTTGTGGGTCCTGCTTGAACTGAGTCCTTACCTTCAAGACAGCAGGTCTTCTGGCCCAGGATGTGTCTTTAGAAATGTCATCTGATGGATAGGGCCTGGAATGGAGGCCCCGTGACTCTGGTGCCTTGTCCTACTTTGGATAATCTGTTATCCAAGATGCAAGACAAAGTCCTCTTTACCCTTCCCGTTCCTCTCCTCAAGCAGAAGGAAAAGGTCTCTTTTGCAGCCATGAGCTGTGCTGCCTGGGATTGGAGCAGAGGTGGCACAGACACTCCCTTAGCCTTCCCAGCTAGTGTCGCAGTAGGTCGTCTTTCCCCGAAGTTCGCTTGCTCTAACCCCAGCTCAGCACTTTAATTCACCTAGGAGTTGCAGTCCTTGTTGCCTAGATTGGCTTTCTAGTTTATTTAGGGCCCCAGAGCACTTTAGCCTGCAGTGGTAAGCCTTGCCAGAACCACTGGGTTCTGACTGCTAGGATAGGTGATTCCTCTCTGGCTAGGGCTCCTCTAAATGCTCCCACTGTAGGCAGGTGTAGCTGAGTTCAACCTGTTTTTCCTTGCTTTCCCAGTGACTGGGCAGCACTGACTTCCATGCACAGTCTCTCAGTCACTGTGTTCTCCCTCTTCTCCCTCTCCCAAGTGTACAGAGTCTCTGTCCATGACACAGGGCTGCTGCTGGGGAATGGGGAGGGGTGGCATCCATGATTCAAGAATATCTTTCTTCCCCTTTCAGTGCATCTTCTAGCGATACAGTATTAAAGACGGGTACTGTGAATGCCTACTTGATTTTTCAGTCTTATGAAGGTGCTTTTTTCATATAGTTGTTAGATTTGGTGATCCTGCAGGTGGGTCGATCGATGGAGCCTTCTCTTTAGCCATCTTAGTCTCACTTCTGAGATACCATTATGCTGATCTAAATAACAGAGAGGGAGACTCTAAAAGAAAATGAAATTTATTCAGGAATAGGCATTGCAATGGAAATACATGTACCATGGAAAACTATGTGTCTATTCAGGAAGGTAAACAAAGACAAAGGTTTTTAAAGAAAAAACAAGGATTGCATAATGTTTTCAGATAATCATTTTTGACTACAGGGATCAATAACAAGGATGGTGTCAGTGTAAGGTTAGATAATCCAGCTGCTGGACAGGTGTCCTTGTAGAAGTATTTTTTTTGTGTAAGGTTGTATTGACCTTTGTGCATGTCTGCGGCTTTTACAGGTTGTTTCATGATAGTTTTATGATCGGGCATTTGTACAAGAGAGCCCATCCTGCATGACCTTAAACCTGGCTCCATTTTTCATGATTTTGCTTTTTAACATAAATGACTCCATTTTGATTCTGACAACTTGCATGCTGCAAGCTCTTGCCATAATTCTTGTCCCACACAGGGGATTCCTTAATCAGTCCAGTCACTCAGTTGTTTTTCTTCTGACAAGATGGCTAGGCTATTGGCAGTGGTTCATGAGCTGGTGAAAATATAGCAAGATATGGTGGGAAAGGTGGCTGGCATGGCCATTGCCACTGCATGTAGTTTGGCCTATTGGATAGAATTTCCATGTCCAGTCTCAGTCAAAATGGCTAGCTATTGGCCAGATGGTAAGGTGGCAGCCCAATGAACCCTATCTGTTTTTAGTTTGGCAGAACCATCACTAGACCATGCCAGACCATTGGTAGGCATATTTTTGAATCCACAGAAGGAGCCAAAACATCCTCAACAGGTTACTTGGTCACTTTTACTTAGCTAGCCATTTGTTCATGAAACCTACTGGTCCCATGGGGCCTGGCTGGACATGATCTTAAATGGGCCAGTTTCATTTAATAATTGAGCTCTGTTGAGCCTAATTTGATTGGTGAAATTTGCAAGCACACAAGTACGGATGGGCATTTCATGTTGTAATGTCATGTGCAGTGCTCTGGCCATAAGATGCTCAGTGTCCAGAGACTAGTTCCTAGTAGCAAGCAAGGAGTTGCTGTTTAAAAGGGGTCTATCTGGGGGCTGCCTAAGCAACTTATGTGTCCAAAATGTGAGAGGCTGGTACATCCCAGTGGTGGATTTTTTCTTCCCAGAGACTACAGTCAGCATGCATGGAGGTTTTGGACATCTGTAATTTTATTGAGCTAGCAGGCTCTAAGCGTTCTAAAAGCAGCGCCTGGAGCACAACTTGCTGAGTGGCTTCCAAGGCCTGTTGTCACAGAGAACCTCATTTAAACTTGGTGGGTTTGCTGGTAACCTTGACTAAGGAGAGCAAAAGGACATCTAGGTTAGGTACATGTGGTCTCCAGTACTCAAAAAGGCCTGCCAGCTGCTGGCCTCATTTTTATTAGAGGATGCCACAAGGGGCAACACTTGTTTGGCTACATCTGGGATACTTCTTTCGTGTTCAGCTTAAGTGGCTTTGGCATTTAGTTTGTGATAATCTATTGTTAGTCTCCATGCCATGGGGGACCTTTTGTGACTGGCCAAATATTGTGAGAGGGTGGTTTATAACATTTATATCTGTATTAAGTCCCCAAGTAACAAAGTAATGTCCTATTCTCCATTCAGTATGTATAACAGTACTACTTTTGTTGAATAAGTCATTGGAACTTGGGGAGCTTAGGGAGCAGGCAGAAGTGGTTATGCCCCACTGTTATGGCTCAAATCCTTAGCTGTGTTGGGGGAATATATCCTTTCAGATGGAGGTGGCCTTCTGGTCTCTAAACATCCAAAATGCCAATTGCCGATGGTGCCTTAAGTGATAGGAAACATGGTTACTGGCACCTAAAATGGCCCAATGGGCCCCGCTCACAACGAGATAAGCATCTTGGGTCACTACATTTGTGTGAAAACCTCCCAATGTCATCAGTTTAATTTTTCACCTAAAAGAACTAGGAAATAGTGTCATGTGGGTTCCAATATCCAAGAAGCCCAGAAAAGTCTGCATTTTCTTCTTTTTCTCTTTTCTCTTGAGAAGAGTATTAGGCCAGTGACCTTCGGTAGGCACCTGGAGACTTTGGCCCCAACCCTAACTGCACCATTTGGGTCTGTACTGTCCCTTTATCCAACAAACACACCAGCCAGATTGCTTGAGAGTTTACTGCTTGTGTCCATGTGTGTCCTTTGGATCTTGAGTCTCCTTCTCTGTGAAGGCGTGCTTTGTGCATGCTGCTTCCCTCTCCGATGTCTCAAGGACCATCAGAGGACCTCTTTTTAACTCCCTCTCAGATGCCTCCAGATGCATCTGAATACCCAGGAAGGAGCAATCACATATGTGCACTAAACTCCCCTGTTTCCACACTTCTTTCCTGCTGCAATCCATGTACCAGCTCACCCATATTCTTGGGGTGTATGTGTGACCTATGTCTCTCTCATCACTGCTTCTTCCCCGTAAAACATCTAGCTAGTTGGAGGTCTCCACCACAGGCCAGCTATGAGATAGGGCATTGCCCCTTCTACTTCACCAATGAGCCATTGTTCTGTCCGATTGAATCCTGCTTGCTGTGCCAATTTTGTGAAGCAGGCTGTCTCTGTGCACTGGTTATCAACTGTCCAAGTCCAGTGATACAGAATACGCTCATACACAACAAGTTACATGAAGTGGATTTATTACTATCGGATAGGCAGCAAGGCACAACACAAGTCTCAGATTTATTGCTGGCTGGTCCCCAAGGCTGCAGAGAGCTGTCTAGGGCAAACAGAATCTTATCTCTGAGTTCTTCACTTGTACCACAGCTGAGAGACCTCAGAAGCACCCATCCTGGATTTTATATCCTGACAACACATAACTCACTGCGCTAAAGCATTAAAGGACAGAGGGATGGAACAGAGGCTGGGCTGTTCTGGCCAGTCCCCCTTTCATCTAAAGATGTTCCATTCCTGGCACATTCTACATATTTTGGATTACGTCCTTGACATTGTTAATGTTATTTTGGTTAGACTCTGAGTTCTGTTAAAATTCTCCCCGTGAACCATCTTCTTTAAGTTTTGACTCCCCTTCACAGTTTGCCTACTTGTGTTTAATTGTAGGAGTCTCAGATAGTTTCTTTTTGTATTTTGTTCAATGTGTGTAGTAGAATCATTGAGGGAGCAAGGCTGTAGTTGGCGTATTCTATCTTGTCTGTAAGTTATTGTTTGTCATGTTCTCAAAAGTAAACAAAAAACACTTGTTGAACAAATAAATGAAGAAACAAATTGCCTATTACCAATGTCTTTTTGGATCTATGTTTGAATTTTTTTTTGTTTCTTTTTCTTTTTTTGACAGTGTATCCAATGAATCCTTTTAGTGTCAACTTTGAAAATGTAAATGCCACAAACGCCATCATGACCTGGAAGGTGCACTCCATGAAGAATAATTTCACATATTTGTGCCAGATTGAACTCTATCATGAAGGAAAAATGATGCAAGTAAGAACCCTGCTTAATTTTCTATTTTCAAAAATTCCTTTTTGTCCTGAGCAGAGACACCAGTGAATAAAATCACTTTAAACTCTTATTTCTGTGTAGGTTCAAATGGTGTGGGTCATCTGTTTTAAAAAGTCCATGAAATTAATTATAGACTTTTATGGTTAGGAAATGGGCCTTGGAGATTTTTTTTTCCCTCAAAGATGAACTGATCTTACTCCAGGTCAGGATTTGCTATGTCCTGGTTCATCTTTGTAATGGTAGACACTCATCAGTGCTTCTGTCTTTTTCTTTTCTCCTTTTCTCTTTCTTCTCTTTTTTGATCAAGCAGTACAATGTTTCCATCAAGGTGAATGGTGAGTACGTCTTAAGTGAATTGGAACCTGCCACAGAGTATATGGCCCAAGTACGCTGTGCTGATGCCAGCCACGTCTGGAAATGGAGTCAGTGGAGGGGTCAGAACTTCACCACACTTGAAGCTGGTATGTTTAGCCCCCCTGGCATTTAACCCAAAGAAGTAAGTCTTAGGAGTTAGGCTGGTTTCCCTGAGAGCTTTTGGTTGTACCAATATCTAAGAGAAAAGTATTTAAACAGAGGTGGGGTAGCATTTAAAAAATTAGATTAGATACCTAATGAGAAGTGAGTGGGCAGCCATCCACCTCAAACAGTTGACAATAGTATTATTTATACTGCCTGTCTTCTCTCTTGTCTTTCATTTTTCCAAAATGGTTCACTTTGCTGGATTCACAGTAGATCTAGGGCTATATAAATTAGTATGCACGTTTAATTCAGGACTGGGGACAAATAGAAGTGTTAATGACGAGGAAAGCATTGCTCTCATACTAAATAACTTTGGACTACGTTTGGAAATGTAATGATATCTGGAATCTTAATGGTTACTTGCGAGTCATTTGTTCCAGTAATGGCACACTGTGTGCCCTCTCCAGCTTGTTCTGTGGCAGAGTTTCCTCAGCATTGATTGCAAGATTTTCCTGCTAAATAACTATGTCTCAGAACTCCAATGGGCCTCAGGAGATTCTATGGCCCAATCCTGCTTCCATCTCCCACCAATTCAATGTAATAAAAGATAACTGTTGCCCACTTTACAGATGAGGCAACTTGTACCCATAACTGAAGAGATTTGCCCATATTGCAGAGTTACTGAATGCTACAGACATCGTAATAATCATAGGAGTTAACATTTACTGAGAGCCACACATAACTCGAAGGGCCCTCTGTGCTCCTCTCTTTTCATCCTGACAACATGCAGTTAGGTATTCTTATTATCCTCATTTTATACCAAAGGATATCAGAGCAGAGAAAGATTAAGTAATTTAACTGGCCCAGCCAGGCAGTGACTGAGCTGCGACTCACGTCCAGGCAGCCTGACGCCAGCAGATCTCCACACTTAACCAGAGCTCAATTCTATGTGTTCTCTCTCTCGGTGTTATTACAACCTCCAGATCTTGTTGATTCAAGTCCTGGCTGTTTTACTGCCAAAGGAAGGATTATACGTATGTATTTTATTCATCTTCTTATTTGTGTATGGCAGCTGGCAGAACTCTGTTTCATTCTGGGAGGACCATTTTAAAGCAGTGACTCTAATTTGAGAATGGCGGGGACAGCTAATCAGAATCCACACATGAGGATGGTCATTAGTCAAGTTCTCCAGGCCTCCCCCTTCCCTGGTGGTGCCTGCCTATCCTCAAGCCCATTGAGACTCCAGTAATTATTCCTAGGGCTACAGGTTCCTCAATAATCTTTGCTCTGGAAGGCCCTGTTCCTGAGAGGAATGTTGTATTTTCCTCAGTTGTTTTAGAAAAAAGGTTTTATTATTTTGCTTTACTTTTTCGCTCGTTTTTTTGTAGAAAATTTATTCCAACATAACTAAAATTATGTCAAAAGGGAAGATGACAAAAGAATAGAGTTTCTTTTGGATTATAGTAATAATCTAACATCTCGAAAACACTTAACTTTGCTTTTGATGATGACAAGAAAATGAGATGAATCTACTGAAGGTGAACTTATAGGAATTTTTTATTATGTCTGCTCTCACTTTGCTTAATGCTGGAAAACTCAATGTTTATGTGTGTTATAATCATGCTTAAGTATAATTATAGTGAGCAGACATCAACTTAAATGATATGATGGTAGAAACTAGGTTGTTTATAAAATATAGTGCTATCAACTGTATTGTAGCACTTTTTTTGTTATAAATAGTAACTTATAAGCCAGCTTATAAGTTTACATTGAGCTTAGATATTGTGCCTGAGTATTTCAATAAAGTTTTAAATTTAATATTGGCTTCTCCAATGGCTTATTTAGCAAATTGAAATCTGCTTTAATAGCTTTAAAAACATATGGTCACCTTTAATTTAAGCATAAAGTGTTGTGCCAGCAACTGAAATAAAAAAAGGTTATAGTTAGGAAATGGGCTTTAGAGATTTTTTTCCCCAACTTAAATGTCAATTATCAGGCAAAAAGACTATATTTTTATAAAATGGAGACATAAATTTTTATGTTCCAAAATAGTTGGAACTTTCAAAGACATGTTCTGAATCAGATCAAAAATTACTTGTCCTCTCACAAACCAAAAACTAAAAAAAAGAAAAGCTATTTTTTAAATATTTGAAACAAGTTGAAACATGTTAATTTTGTTAATTTCATGACAGTTACTATTTAACACTTTCACACTTAACAGTCAAAAATTTTAAACCATTTTTGTATGCAGAAATCATATTTAAAAAATAGAAGTTGGAAGTCCTAGTCAGAGGAATCAGGCAAGAGAAACACATCCCAAAAGGAAGAGAAGTCAAACTCTTTGTCTTTGCTGACAATATGATTCTATACCTAGAAACCCTAGATTAAGAGTGGACAGAGGGAGAACACAGATACTGGACTGAAGGGTCAGCAAGCTGCACACCCTGCACAGGGCTACCAAGCACCCACACTCGTTCTTGGCTTACAGCAGCTCCTGGGGAAGGGGTTGAACAGGCTGCCTGCTCCTGCCATGGGTCTTTGGAATCCAGGCAGCAGGAAACCCCACAACCCTCATGGACAATTGGGCTGGCAGGAAGAACTTCTTAGAGAGGTAGTAGGAACAGGGCTCCATCCTGGGCAAAGCCCAGAGGGTTTGGTGCAGCAATATCTGCAGTGGAGCATGGCCAGGGATGCAAAGCCCCTAAGCCTTGCCGTGCTCCTCTAGGAGATCTTGGCCATAAGGTGACTGTCAGACCTAGACAGAGGACAGTGGTCTTACCCATGGATGAGGCCAGTCCAATGTGAATGGTCCCCTGTCTGCTGGCCTCTCTTGAGGCTCCAGCCTGGCCATGCTAGCTGGCAGTGCAGCCTCAGATGCCCAACCAGGGTGCTTCCTAGGGAATCTCATCGTAGCTGCTTTGCTGGCAGATGGCTCCTGATCATTGGAGAGTTCCAGCAGGGCAGCCCCTATGGACATGCATCAGCCCACCTGCAACCTCCCCCAACCAGAGCCTCCCCAGTGCCACTTTGCCAGCCTGCACTTTCCCATGGCCACCCCACTACCACTTTGCCAGTGCACACCTGTGGGTGGACCTTGCCTCTTCTCCTCCTATGGCTCATGTATGTGCACATATCCCACTTCTGCTGCTGGCATAAGCGCAATGTGTGGCCCTACCTCTCCTCAGTGCTGCCATTTCTGGTGTGAAAGAGTACATGGACACCAGCAGCCCCACCCCACTCCTGACACTGCCACCAGTGTCAATGTGTGCACAGCCCTGCACCTCCCACACCATCACTGGCACAAACGCATGAAGAGACACCAGAAACTCTGCCCCCACCCCAGTGCTACCACTGCAGCTGCTGCAAACCAGCACACAGACAACAGCAGCCCTGCCTTCCCAGTGCCACCACAACCGCTGGTGTGAATGTATGCATGGATGCTGGCAACTCTGCTCACCTCTACACTACCACTGCTGCCTGTGCAAACTCATGCATAAAGACTGGTAGCCTCCTGCTCCCCCCACTGCCAGCACCAGTGCGGGCACTGTCATTGGCACTTCTGCCCCTGCCTGTATCCCACTGCTAGGGCAAGTGCATGCAGGAACCTTGCAGCCCTACTCTCACAGGTGCCCCACCCCAGCTGATGCATGTACAAACCACTGCACTGCCACGGCTGCTGGCACATGTGAGTGAGCATGGATCTTGCTGCCACTGCCTTGATGAAGTGCTTTGGCCTGTACCACTCATCAGAGTTTTGTGGCCAACAGACTGGGAATACTTCAGCCCCTCCAAAACAGTAAGTTCCTAGCCTTGAGGGGCCAGAGAACAAAGGTGGGGGCCTGATACCAGTCCTGCAGAGTTAGAGCATGCAGACCAGGAGTGCTAAACTGACTCTTGGCTTCTTAAAATCTTCCAGATAGGAATCCGGGCAACTGAACTCACCTTATACCAAAATCAGATGTCCCACTAGGACATCAAAGAACAAAACAATAACCCATCCAACAACTTCAAAGACTAAAGGAACATCAGCCCACAAGATGAGAAAGAAACAATGCAAGAACTCTGGCAGCTCAAAAAGCTAGAATGTCTTCTTACCTCCAGAGACCACACTGGCATCCCAGCAATGATTCTTAACCTGTTCAAAATGACAGAATTAGAATTCAGAATATAGATGAACAAAGATAATCCACATCCAAGAGAAAGTCAAAACCCAGTCCAAGGAATCTAAGGAATACAACAAAATGATACAGGAGATAACAGATGAAATGGCCATTTAAAGAAAGAATAAAACTGATCTGATAGAGCTGAGTAATTCATTTCAAGAACTTCAAAATACAAATGCAAGCTGAGGAAAGGGTCTCAGAGCTCAAAGACCAGTTCTCCAAAATAGTCAGACAAAAATAAAGAAAAATCTAAAGAATTATTATGTAAAGAGAATAAATCAGCCACTTATTGGTGTTCTTGAAAGAGAGGGAGAGAAGGCAAGCAACTTGGAAAACATGTTTGAGGATATTATTCACAAAAATTTCCCCAACGTCACTGAAGAGGACAACGTTCAAATTCAGGAAACACAGAGAACCCCTATGAGATACCATACAAGAAGATGACCATGATATACAAGATACCATGTCCCCAAGACATAGTCATCAGATTCTTCAAGGTCAAAATGAAAGAAAAAATGTTAAAGGCAGCTAGGGAGATAGGGCAGGTCACCTACAAAGGGAACCCTATGAGGCTAACAGTGGACCTTTCATCAGAAACCCTACAAGCCAAAAGAGATTGGGGGCCTATATTTAGCATTCTTAAAAGAAATATTAACCAAGAATTTCATATCTAGCCAAGCTAAGCGTCATAAGTAAATGAGAAATAAGATCCTTTTCAAACAAGCAAACGCCTAGGGAATTCACTACCACCAGAACTGCCTTAGAAGAGATCATTAAGGAAGTGCTAAACATGAAAAAGGAAGTCCATTACCAACCACTATAAAAACAGATTTAAGTAGTAGACCACTGACAGTATAAAGCACCACACAATTAAATCTGCATAATAAGCAGCTAACAAAACAATAACAGGATTGAATTCACACATATCATATTAAACTTGAATGTACACAGGATACATGCCCCAATTAAAAGGCACAGAGTGGGAAATTGGAGAAAGCAAGATCCAACTGTATGCTGTCTACAGCATACCTATATCACATGCAGTGAATGCATAGGCTCAAAGTAAAGGGATGCAGAAAAATCTACCAAGCAAACAAAACAGAAAAAAGCAGGGGTTGCTATTCCAATTTCTGTCCAAATGTATTTTAAACCAACAATGGTCAGAAAAGACAAAGAAGGGCATTACATAACAGTAAAGCGTTCAATTCACAAGAAGACTTAACTATCCTAAATATATATGCACCTAACACAGGAGCCCAGATTCATAAAGTAAGTTCTTAGAGACCTACAAAGACTACATTTCACTGACAGTATTACATGGATTATCAAGACAGAAAACTAACAAAGATACTAAGGCCCTCAACTTGACACTTGACCAACTGTGCCTACAGAACTCTCCACCCCAAATAAATATACATCATTCTCATCTGCACATGGCAGATACTCTAAAACCGACCACACAGTAAGACATAAAACAATCCTCAGCAAATTCAAAAAATCTAAAATAACACCAAACACACTGTCAAGCAACAGCACAATAAAAATAGAAATCAGTACTAAGAAAGTCACTCAAAATCATTAGATTACATGGAAATTAACCTGCTCCTTAATGACTTTTGGGTAAACAATGAAATTAAGACAGAAATTAAGAAATTATTTGAAACAAATGAGAAGAAAGATAACAATATACTAAGATCTCTGAGACACAGCAAAGCCATGTTAAGAGTAAAGTTTCTAGTGCTAAGTACCTGCATTTGAAAGTCAGAAAGATCTCCAATTAGCAACCCAACATCACACCTCGAAGAACTAGAGAAACAAGAGCAATCCAACACCAAAGCTAGCAGAAGATAAGAAATAACCAAAATTAGAGCTGAACTGAAGGAAATTGAGGTGCAAAAAAAAACTATACCAAAGCTCAGTGAATCCAGGAGTTATTCAAAAAAATAAATAAGTTTGATAGATCACAACCTAGACTAATCAAGAATAAAGAGAGAAGATCCAAATAAACACAATCAGAAATGTCAAAGAGGGCATTACCACTTGACCCCACAGAAATAGAAAAACTCTCAGAGATTACTATGAATACCTTATGGACACAAACTAGAAACATACAACCTGGAAACATGCAGCTTCTCAAGATTGAACCAGAAAGAAATTGAATCCCTGGACAGATCAATAATTAGATCTGAAATTGAATCAGTAACAAAAAGCCTAGGAACCAGAAAAAGACCAGGACCAGATGCATTCACAGCCGAATTCTATCAAAGGTATAAAGAGCTGGTACCATTCCCACATAAACTATTCCAAAAAGCTGAGGAGGAGGGGCTTCTCCCTAACTCATTCCTGAGGCCAACATCATTCTGATACCAAAACCAGACAGAGACACAACAAAAAGAGAAAACTTCAGGTTAATATCCTTGATGAACATAGACACAAAAATCCTCAACAAAATCCTAGCAATCCAGATCCAGCAGCACATCAAAAAGCTAATCCACCACGATCAAATAGGCTTTATCCCTGGGATGCAAGATTGGGTTAGCATACACAAATTAATAAATGTGATTCATCACATAAACCGAACTAAAAACAAAAAAACACATAATCATCTCAACATATGCAGAAAAAGCTTTTGATAAAATTCAACATCCATTCATGTTGAAAACTCTCAACAAACTAGTTGTTGAAGGAACATATCTCAAAATAAGAGCCATCTATGACAAATCCACAACCAACATCGTACTGAATGGGCAAAAGCTGGAAGCATTCCCCTTGAGAACGGGAATAAACAAGGATGCGTACTCTTACCACTTCTATTCAACATAATACTGGAAGTCCTAGCCAGAGCAATCAGGCAAGAGAAAGAAATAAAAGGCATCCAAATAGAAAGAGAGGAAGTCAGAAGTCAAACTATCTCTGTTTGTAGGTGATAGGATTGTATACCTAGAAAATTCCATCGTCTCTGCATAAAAGCTCCTAGATCTGATTAAAAAAAAAAAAAAGCTTCAGCAAAGTTTCAGGATACAAGATCAATGTACAAAAATCAGTAGTATTTCTATACACCAATAAGATTGAGGCCCAAGTTAAGAACGCAATCCTACTTTCAAAACCCCCACACACAAAAATACCTATAATACATTTAACCAAGGAGGTGAAAGATCTCTAAAAGGAGAACTAGAAAACACTGTTGAAAGAAATCATAGATGACACAAAAAATAGAAAAATATTCCATGCTCATGGATTAGAAGAATCAACATGATTAAAATGACCAGACTCCCCAAAGCAATCTATAGATTCAACGCTATTTCTATCAAACTCTCAATGTTATTTTTCACAGAAATAGAAAAAACTATTCTAAAAATTTATATGGGAACAAAAAAGAGCCTGTATAGCCAAAGCATTTCTAAGCAAAATGGACAAAGGAATAGCACATTACTCAACTTCAAACTGTACTACTGGGTTACAGTAACTGAAACATCATGGTACCAGTACAAAAACAGTCACATAGACCAATGGAGCAGAATAGAGAACCCAGAAACAAAACTACACACCTACAGCCATCTGATCTTCTACAAAGTCAGCAAAAAGCAAGCAATGGGGAAAAAACTCCTAATTCAACAGATGGTGCAGGGTTAGCTGGCTAGCTATATGTGAAAGAATGAAACTAGACCTCTCCCTTTCACCATGTCCAAAAATTAACTCAAGATGAATTAAAGATTTAAATGTAAGACTCAAACTATAGGAATCCTAGAAGAAAACCTAGGAAACACCATTCTGGATATTAGCCTTGGGAAATAATTTATGACTAAGTCTTGCAATTGCAACAAAAACAAAAATTGAAAAGTGGGACCTAATTAAACAAGCTACTGAACCACAAAAGAAACTATCAAAAGAGTAACTAACAACCTATGGAATGTGAAAAACTATTTGTAAACTATGCAACTGACAAAGATCTAATATCCAGAATCAATAAGGAACTTAAACAATTCAACAAGCAAAAAGCAAACAACCCCATTAAAAAGTGGGCTAAAGATGTGAACAGGGAGTTCTGAAGACATTCAAGCAGCCAAAAACCATGAAAACACAACTTCACCAATCATCAGAAAAATGCAAATCAAATCACGAGACATCATCTCACACCAATCAGTAAGGCTATTTTTTAAAAATGCTTTTTATGTTGTTACTGCTTTTATTCTTTAGCTACCCCAGGTAGCTGCAGTAGTAGTCAGCTCCACTGCCCTGCTAGACCTTCCCTAAATATCAATAGCCAACATTCTTACAAGAAAGTTTTTACACAAAAGGAGGTGTTACACAAAAGTGGGGAAGGTTAAGCTACTGTATGCATTTGTTTGCCATGCGTCATCTCACAGAACTCATCCCTGTAGCCCCATCAGGGCAGGAGCCCTCTTTCACATGTCTTCATAATATTTCATAAATGAGGCCATTTTCCACAGTGCTTCAGCTCTCAAATGCAAGTGGAGCCTGACATAATAAAACTTTTCATTTCAGCCATGCTGCGGGGAATATATTTCGTGTGTATTAATAGGTTGTAACAGTTTTCTAGGGCTTTAATAACACAGTACACATACTGAAGGACTTTACAGAAATTTAGTGTCTGGTAATTCTAGAGGCTAGGAATCTGACATCAAGCTGTTGGCTGAGGTTACTTCTCAGAGGCCACTCTCTTTGGCTAGTAGATGGTCATCTTTTATGTCTGTGCTCACAGGATATTTTCTTGAGCTTCTCTGTGCACCTTCTGCTTTTTTTAATGAGGACACCAGTCAAATGGCTATTACTAAAAAGTCCAAAGGCAACAGATGCTGGGGAAGCTGCAGGGGAAAGGAAACACTTACACACTGTTGGTGGAAATATAAATTAGTTTAGCCTTCATAAAAAGCAGTTTGGAGATTTCTCAAAACAGAGCTACCATTCCACCCAGCAATCCCATTACTAGGTATATATCCAAAAGAAAATAAATCATTCTACCAAAAAGATACCTACACTCATATGTCCATCATAGCACTATTCACCATAGCAAAGACATGGAATCTACCTAGGTGCCCACCAATGGTGGAGTGGATAAAGAAAACAAGATGCATATACACCATGGAATACTACATAGCCATAAAAAATAACGAAATAATGTTCTTCCCAGCAACATGAATGCAGCTGGAGGCCATTATCCTAAGCAAATTAATGCAGGAACAGAAAACCAAAACTGCGTGTTCTCACTTTTAAGTGGGAACTAAACAATGGGTATTCATTAAAATAAAGATAAAATGATAGACACTGGGGATTACCAGAGGGGGAAGGAAGGGAGGGGGCAAGGGTTGAAAAACTAACTGTTGGGTTCTATTTGGGCTCACTATTTGGGTGATGAAATCGTTCATATTCCAAACCTCAGCATTGCACAATATACTCGTGTAACAGACCTGCACATGTACTCCCTGACTCTAAAATAAAAGTTTAAATTATAAAAAAAGAGAGTTTCTAGGAAGTATTTTTTAAAGTATTTCAAAGGAAAATAAAATGTAATAGGGATATGATTCACTGAAGTTTGATTATTAACTACTGAATAATGAAGTTTTGACTATGTTTTCACATGAATGAGTTATATGGAATTATGCTAAATTACTTTCAGAAACATAATAGCATGCACAAAGATGTCTGGAGATTAAAGTGGCACTTTGAAGTTATGTTTTGATAACCAAACTCTAATTTAATGAAATCACAATTATTTCTCAAAAATTTGACAACACTGGGATATATATTTTGAAATATAGCAAACTCTATCAATGATAGTAGACTGGCAAATATTGATAGTAGACTGGCAAATTAGTAAATACTGATTTGCACCTTCCAAAAACATGTTTTTCTCTGATCAAAATCAAGTTTGTGATTTGGCAAACTGAGAGTTGGAAGAAAAGTTGGAAGAGTTGGAAGAAAAATAATTCATATAAAGTTAAGAAACCTACTAATAAGTAATTTGGGTTTATATCATTACTCTAAAATGGAATCTGGACTATTAAACCATAAGATTATTAAGCTAACAACTCTATACCACATCTATTTAAATTGATTTTTGTTATCACAAGAATTGTTTAGGTTATAGTAATTGCTATTAGCTCTCTTAATTAGATACTTGAATTCAGTTATTTTTGTTAGGGGCTATGCTAAAATATTCAAGCTGTCTTTAAGAATTAAAGGGAAGTTTCAAAGTAAACATTAAAAATAGAAGTCATCATACTTACTTGGCAGGGGAAATACCATGATCACGAAGGTGGTTTTCCCAGGGCGACGCTTATCCATTGCACTCCGGATGTGCTGACCCCTGCGATTTCCCCAAATGTGGGAAACTCGACTACATAATTTGTGGTAGTGGGGGACTGTGTTTGCACTCTCCCTGGTTTTTTTTTTTTAAGAAAAAAAAAATAGAAGTTGTATGAGACATGCTATAGCTGTATTTTCAAATTCAGAAAGCTGAGGCAGCACATTCACAAAATGTGAGTAGAGAGATGAAGATGGATTAAGTCTGGATTTAAAAATGAGATATGCTGTTATGGCTCAATTGCAGAATGACATCAATGCTTATGAGTCTCTTTCTTGTTTGTCTCCATGGATGTGCTATAATTGGGTCATCTATATCTTCAGCAGTTGAAGCCTGATACTTCTTATGGCTTATGAATGTTGTAAATTCTTTTGACTACTTCTTGTTTTACTATTCTTGTGAAAGTCATACCATGACAAAATTCTATCAGAAAATTTGATCCTGTGTGGAATACAGAGTATTACATAAATCCAACAAAACAATTTGCAAACTAAAAAACATACTCCTCTTAATAAGACTTTCATAACATTTTTATCAATCAATGACTAAAATGTGTGCCTTTTAAAGATTTTAAAATAAATTGCATTGATTTCATTATTTTTCCATTGCTGAGATTTTTTAAAATGAGAATTTGGTTGAACTGGCATGCAAGCCTAGCCTTTAATTGACCATCCATTTTCTAAAGATGAATAATAGAATGACCCTAACTACCTTGAGTTCAAATCTTGGCTTCACTTTCAGTTTCACCTGGGTGATTTGAGAAATTAACTTACTCTCTCTGGGTATTAGTTTCCTTATCTAGAGAATGGGGTATATAATCGTACCTGCCCCATAGAGTTGTTATGAGGATTAATGAGTTAATATATGTAAAACATTTGGAACTGGGCTGGCATTTAGTAACCCCTCTATAAATATTAGCTATTATTATGTATAAAAGAGATCCCCTAAATAGTTTTATACATAGGTACCCAGAATTGGTTTGGATTTAAAGACCTTTCCTTATGATAAGTTGATTGAGCAAATGCAGATTTAGATGCAAAATCAATCATTCAATCAGTTTTCAAAGATTTCTGAGTGAGGGATGGAGGCAAGAAAAGATTGGGACATTGAAGCAGGTTGTTTTTTGAGTTCCTTTGATGTTTTTTATTATTCATTCAAACAGTTTATAGAGCTTTCATGAAGTGCCAGGCCCTGAGCCAGATGCTAGAGTTTCAAAGCCCTTGGCCCCAGGGATCTATGGTTTATTGACAGAGAGACAAGGAAGCACACTATTCTAAAACAGCATGGTGAGAGCCACGATAGAAGGAATTGGGGGTGCTGCAGGTGCCTCAGTGTCCACAGCAAGCAGGTAACCCAGGCACCAGCAGGATGCTGCAAGGAGGTGTGGGATGAAGCCTTCCCAGTGGAGGGAGACCAGGACTCCAGTGAGCAGGCCAGGCGTGGGTATCATGAACAGGAGGAAGAATGCATCCTGCCCCTAGCGGGTTCCCCATCAGCATGCCTCTAGCCATCACACACGGGGCAAGGAAGTAGCAAGGGTCTGCTGCCTACAAAGTCAACAAAGGGGAAATTTATCTAACTCATCTGGAGTTGGTCTAATGGACAAATTATTCCAAAATTCTTTGGTAGTTCTATGGCTTGATGTTTATAAAGGCTTTCAGAGGCAGCCAGCCTTTTTATAAAGCACCGTACTGTGTGCACCTAGTGAGGAGTCAGCAGTGTGACTGTGGACCAGCGGGTAGAAGTCACAGAGAGCAAAAAGGGGAGAAGCAAGCCTCAGGTTGAACTGACCAACCTAGAAAAAGGTTGAGCGTGTTGCTTTACATACATATGATGACCCAGGAACTTTTCTTTGGTTAATTTCAGCTCCCTCAAAGGCCCCTGATGTCTGGAGAAATGTGAACTCAGAGCCAGGAAGTCACATTGTGACCTTATTCTGGAAGGTAAGATGTGCAGATTCCAAAAGCCACATTTGTGGAAACAAATACGTCTTCCTCTGTAAACAGTAGATTGGTTCAGTGTCTTAACTGGAAGACATCTTCACATTCATCCAATAGAATTTCTTACCTAGTAGAAGAATCCCACTCCACTTTTTTGACAGCTCATGTCACTGATTGCCAGTTCTGACTGGTAGAACATTCTTCTCCGCAACTTCAACTCAGGCCAGCCTTGATTTTTGCAGGGCCCAGGGCAAAGGTGTAAGTAAACAACCACATATCCTAGTTAAAAGTTATACATATTTCAAGGCTGGGTGTGGTGCTCACACCTGTAATCCCAGCACTTTGGGAGGCTGAGGTGGGTGGATCACGAGGTCAGGAGATCAAGACCAGCCTGACCAACATAATGAAACCCTGTCTCTACTAAAAATACGAAAAATAGCTGGGCATGGTGGCGCATGCCCGTAATCCCAGCTACTCGGGAGGTTGAAGCAGGAGAATCTGTTGAACCTGAGAAGTGGAGGTTGCAGTGAGCTGAGATCACGCCACTGCACTCCAGCCTGGGTGACAGAGAAAGACTCCATCTCAAAAAAAAAAAAAAAAAGTTTAAACATTCATACTATTTATATTTAAAAGTTATAAATCAAGCTTAAACATTATAATATAAAATAAATTTTATCCTTCTATCTTGCCTAGTATACCGTCATGATAACCTGGAAGGCCAGGTTTGTATTCTGAACTCTATGATGCATCAGTTTCACGTGGAAACATGATAATACTGGGAGAGTAGGCTCTGGTCGCAGCCTACCCCACTTTTTTTCCACCTTTAGTTTGGCACACTCTGCAAGGATCTCTGTGCACAGACATGTGGGCATGCCAGTCTGCAAGTCCGGATTCTGTCCACACCCCAAGCAGATAGCCACTCCCAGCCCACTCTCAGGTCTGGTGGTACACACGCTAGGGCAGGGGATGCCTGAGGAACAGACCCTGGAAGTGGGTTTGGGACTGTGTGTGCA
The DNA here is from genome assembly GCA_963573385.1 of Cacajao melanocephalus. Classification (NCBI taxonomy): domain Eukaryota; kingdom Metazoa; phylum Chordata; class Mammalia; order Primates; family Pitheciidae; genus Cacajao; species Cacajao melanocephalus. The sequence continues at coordinate 26,802 of CAUYLG010003087.1, read as the reverse complement.
GGAATTTCTCTGCAACCTGAGGATTATCCAGAGGAGGGCTCTGAGTACGGAGGGCAGCTAATCCCTGTGCAGCTGCATGGGGACAGCACAGCTGGAGGTGGGGTGAGGCCAGGACTCAGGCTTCTCCGGCGGGGTCCCAGGGTGGCACTGTTTGTACTCATTGCTTTTCTACCCTTGGCTACCCCTTACATCTTTTTTTTTTCTGCCAGGTTAAAGAGTCTCTTGTGATTCCCGACCTGAGTACTCTTCTAAGAACACGTGACACTCTTGAGGCTATTAACTCCAAATAATCCTCTTCTCTACTCACCTTCAGTTAGATTCCAGTGTCTGATTTCAGGCTTGGTTGAGAGGGTTATTTTCTCTGTTAAGCTGTTTGAATTTGCTGGTGTGTCTGTGTGTAAGGGAGTTGAGGGACAGAAAAGATGAAAAGAGAATTGTACAAACTCCTTTCAATTGAAACTTTTTAAAATGTTTATCAATATTTTTCAGCCTTTATCAAAATTGCATGCCAATGGAAAGATCCTGTTCTATAATGTAGTTGTAGAAGATCTAGATAAACCATCCAGGTCAGAGCTCCATTCCATTCCGGCACCGGCCAACAGCACAAAACTAACTCTCGACCGGCGTTCCTACCAAATCTGGGTCACAGCCAACAACAGTGTGGGTGCCTCTCCTGCTTCTGTAACAGTCATCTCTGCAGACCCTGAAAACCGTGAGTTTGTTTTTCATTTTTTTTATTCTCTAGGAAAATGTTGATGACGTTATAAAGTAGTGATGGATAATTGAGAAGACAATAATTTAAGAAGACAAAATGTCTAGTCACCAAACAGTCATTTTCTTTTGGGCCAGGTGTGTCAACATGTTTCAGTGGGACAGTCCCTTCAGTGCGGGGAGGAGACTTTAGCCATGGCTTAGGACATTTCTGTCTGGGGGATTCTTCAACATACTTGGGAAAATTATCTCAGGTTTATTCAAGTAAACGCATCCCCGACAAACAGTCACCACTGAGAGTTGGAGTTAATATTCATGAGCTTTGTGGCTTGTGAAATATGGATTGCATTTACTATTTTATAAAAAGTGTTTTCAGTCTTTGTACCTGGAAAGAGCCCATGAACATTTCCAGAGATCATCAGAACTGGCATCAACTTTCACCAGGGGCTCAGCCAACTTTGTAGAATAAAAGATAGTAACTGGCCAATCTCTTGCCTATGAAAGAGCAAACAAGGTGGAATGGCCTTCCATGCCAAATCAATAGCGATATTAATTTCCTTCTTAGAGAGCCATAAAAAGAGTCAGCCTCACAGTTACATGCTATAAGATGATACATACATGTGCATACATAATGCAGTTGGCAAGTGGCATCCTAGGATCCTTCACGAACCTTGCAATAATGTCACCCTTCAGTTCCTGCTATTAAAATTTCTAGACCCTGCTTATGAGGTTATGGTAGGTTCTATGGTATGTATTTATTCAAGTTCAGCTTAAATTTGGGTTAAGTGAAATGGATTAGAGGATGTTTTATTTATTTATGTGAAAATAAATAAAAAATAAATAAATTCCAGGCTAGAGTGCAGTGGCACTATCTCGGTTCACTGCAACCTCTACCTCCCAGGTTCAAGCAATTCTCCTGCCCCAGCCTCCCGAGTAGCTGGAATTACAGGCCCCTGCCAGAATGCCCAGCAATTGTTGTTGTTGTTGTTGCTGCATTTTTAGTAGAAACAAGATTTCACCATAATGGCCAGGCTGATCTCAAACTCCTGACCTTAAGTGGTCCACCCACCTTGGCTTCCCAAAATTCCGGGATTAAAAGCATGAGCCACTGTGCACGGCCGTTTTATCTTTATGTTGTTAGAAGAACTACTCAGTATGTATCAAATGAGGAAAAGAAATTATATTGTGCCATAGAAGAAAAGGTCTAGGAGTTGGTTTAGGAGTTTAGTGTAACCTTTGCTTTCTGAAGAACTGTATTAAAGAAGTTATATTCTGACTTCATTAGGGTCTGAACAGGAAAAGGGGACATTTCATTGCGCCTAGGGGAGCTGGTACTGTTGTTTTTGAACTGGTCTCAGGCGAGTCCAAAGCAACACTACTGAGAGCAATTATGTACTTTGGGGTCTCCTGCCATACCCTCCATCCCCATGCCCTGTCTTCAGATGCCTAGACCTTCCATTGTGAGGCTCCAGCTAGCTATCCTTAAGTACTGCATGTTTCCCTAGGGTGTGAATGACTGACAAAAAGATTTACCTACTCTTTCATTTACCTCCATCTCTCAAAACATATTTTCAAATTTAAAGAAGCAGATTTCTAAGAGTTTTAACCCTGGGTTTGGAGTTAAATTTTACTCAACATCAATGAGTAAAGTGAAGTCAGCCTTAATATGTGAGGGGCATTTGTCTGCTTGATGAAGGAAGGCAGGGAAGCCATGTGGATGGGATCTGTAATGCCCTCCTGGGATTTTACCTTATACCTAGGGCTACGCGTTCCTTTGGGTGCCCCCAGCTGGGTATTTGGATGCCCTTTAAAAATGAATCTGTTGTAATTAGGATTGCCAGATAAAATGCAGGATGCCCAGCTAAATATGAATTACAGACAAACAATAAATCAGTTCTTAGTGTAAGTCTGTGGAAAGAGGAGAAATTCACATGCCTCAAGGTTAAGGCATCCCCTTGTTGGAACTCAGGAGTCCCCTGAGGTCGTGTCACCCTTTTTCCGTTTGTCAGATGTCAGGAAACCTACTTTAACTTATAAAATAGGTTGAGATGGCAGCATTAGTCATAAACTGTGTGCATATCCTTACATAACCCAACTTTTTATACACCTGAATGTTGTTTTCTTGTCTTCAATTCAATTCCTACCCCTAACACCTCATAAGCAGTATTTACTTCAGGGGCAACTGATACTATTGTGGGATAATTAACCTGCATTAGTTATTCATTCAACAGGTGTTTTTTGAAGCTGATCCAGTACCTAATACCAGATTGTAGATCAAGAATCAACAAATTTTGTGGTAAAGAGGCAGACAGCAAACTTTTTTGCAGGTCATACAGTCACCATCACATATTCTATTATATAACTTCTTGTTGGTTTATTTGTATTTTTGCAACTCTTAAAAAGTCTTAGAACCAGTCTCAGCTCAAGGGTCATATGAAAACAACCCTCAGAGGCTGGAATCATCCTACTGGTGGTGATTTGCTGACCCCTGTCCTAGGTGCTGAAGTTGGTTGGGCTTCAGAAGGTCAACACGATGGGCATCTGAAGGGCAGGTGTGAATATTTGCTGGGAAGTAAGAGGCAGGAACTCACCCATGAAAGCATCCCCCACCCAAATACCTGTAACTATTGAAGTGGAGGTCTGTTACATACTAGATACAGTGCATGTATATGTTTACTTTCTACCTTACACACTTAAAACAATTTACAGTTAATTAAATCTGGATCATTGCTCTATTACAGTGCATGTATATATTTATTTTCTACCTTACACATTTAAAACAATTTATAGTTAATTAAATCTGGATCATTGCTCTATTTGTTTATATACAGAAGAGGTTGAGGAAGAAAGAATTGCAGGCACAGAGGGTGGATTCTCTCTGTCTTGGAAACCCCAACCTGGGGATGTTGTAGGCTATGTTGTGGACTGGTGTGACCATCCACAGGATGCACTCTGTGATCTCCAGTGGAAGAATGTAGGTCCCAATGCCACAAGCACAGTCATTAGCACAGGTAAGAAGAACCTTCAATATCATCGCAGTACTATATTCACTGTGAAGCAAGTTCAGGTGGGATCTCTGGACTGTTTCACAGACTTTGACTATGCTAAGCTAATACTTTTGAAACGACAAATGCAGCGTGGGTGTTAGGAGTTCAGATGTTACAAGAATATGTTCTAAAATTGCCCTTTAAATCCACTTTTGCAGAGAATACCTGCACATGAGGTGGGAATCGATTTTCATACTTGTTTCTCTAAATTAGTACTTAGTCTCCAATGGCAGAGGGACATTATAAAAGTCGTCCAGAGAGCTTTTACAAAAGCAGAGACTTGCATGGATTTGGAAGATGTTTAAGACATAAAGTTGATGAGAGTAAATCATCAACTTCAGTTTCAATAGAACATGTAGAACTTGTTCTCTTACCTCCCACATTGGATTTGTAATGTGAAGATTGCTAGTTTAGCAGTCAGAGGAGCACAGGTTTGTGTGGCCTGAGCTGGAGGAGTGGGTGGCGCCATCTACTGGGCTCAGGGAAAGGTTTGGGAAATGTCCCTCTTCAGAGGGTGATTAAGGTCCCACCAATTTCAGTGGTTTGGTGGGTTCTGGAAGGAGTTTGCAGAGGTAAAGGTGTGAGAGGGAAATGAGGAAGTGGAAGCAAAGCTTTCAAGACTCTTGGCTTTAATGGGAAAAGGAAGACAAGGAACTGGAGAGGGATTTGGAGTCAAAGAAGGCTTTGAAGGGTTTTCTGTGTCTGGTCTGATTCTGCACCCAGTTCTATGCACATAGATACAGGCATGTTTGACAACTCTTGCTTCAGAGGATACTACAGAGAACAGTCCCTGCAGGCTTTGCTGGAGACAAGACAGTGGGGCCAGGTGTTTGCAACATGGAGGAGTCCAAGGCTTCATGGAAGGAGGGAATATGATGGGGGATGAAATGCAAAATTCCTGAAAGGCAATTATTAGGGGAGCACAAATTTATTTTTCTTTTTTCTTTTTTTTTTTTTTGAGACAGACTGTTGATCTGCTACCCAGGCTGGAGTGCAGTGGCTTGATCTCAGCTCACTGCACCTTGGCGTCTTGGGTTCAAGTGATTCTCCTGTCTCAGCCTCCCCAGTAGCTGAAATTACAGGCGCCCACTATTATGCCCAGCTAATTTTTCTATTTTTAGTGGAGATGGAGTTTCACCATGTTGGCCAGGCTGGTCTCCAACTCCTGGCCTCAAGTGATCAGCCTGCCTCGGCCTCCCAAAGTGTGGAATTACAGGTGTGAGCCACAGTGTCATGCCTTTTCACTCGTTTTCTTTTCAGAATTAGGAAATGTCATTCTGTGTTATTAAAAATCTGTTGACTTTTTTTCCCTAGATGCTTTTAGGCCAGGAGTTCGATACAACTTCAGAATTTATGGGTTATCTACAAAAAGAATTGCTTGTTTATTAGAGAAGAAAACAGGATACTCTCAGGAACTTGGTAAGTTTAGAGTATTTAATGTGCCCCATGTGTAGACTTGTTCAGAACAATTCATAGATTCCTAGCTTTTGGTTTAGGAAGATGTCAGCACCATACCCAATTTTTGGTGTCCAATTTATTCTAGCAATTGGGTTATTTAAATTATTTTTAATCATACTAACATAAAACGTTTTCATTAATTCTCATTGCTAAGTCTCTTGCTTTCTTCCTTTGTTCAGTCTCTTATACCCTATCACACAAATCAGACCAGTTCTCAGGGGTTCTTCCTTTAGCAGGAGCTGATCCATAGTTTATAGTTGGGTCAGAGCAGGCAGGAGGTATGTGACCTTGTGTGCACAGTCCAAGTGTGTATGAGCGTGGATGGCAAAATGGCCTCAGCAAAGCCTTCAAAGTAAACATTCCTGGATTGTTTTTCAGTGACACTTGGATAACTATGCACTGCCACAACCTGGGAACTAGAGTTCATCAAATACCCCCACTTGCCTCTTTGAACACAATCCTTCCACTTCCTTCCCTACTCCTCACTTTACTAGGTTCTCTGGTTGAGTCTTTTCTCAAATACTGTTTGGAATTCAAGAACAGATTTAAGTCTTTTTAAAAGACTTTAGTTTCTTTCTTTCTTTCCTTCTTTCTTCTTTTCCTTTCCCTCCCTCCTTCCCTCCTTCCTTCCCTTCCTTCTTCCCTTCCTTCCTTTCCTTTCCTTCCCTTCCCTCCCTCCCTCTCCCTTCCTTCCTTCCTTTTTTTTTTTTGGCTTTGTGACTGTGTGCAAGTTATTTAGAATCTGGGTGTCCATTCTTCATCTGTGAAAGGCAAGACTTGAACATGATTGCTCAGCTCCTTCACAGCTCTCATAAACTGCCAAGGCACAAATCCTCTAGAGAAACAGATAAAACTCTTTAACTTGGCATAAGCTCTTACAACCTCCAGAGCTGGCTGTGGTTCTTCTATTAGTTGACATGAATGTCCTGAGGCTATTTCCAAATCATGACTTTTCTCTTATCCCAACTTCTTTTCCTAGCTCCTTCAGACAACCCTCATGTGCTGGTAGATAAGTTGACATCCCATTCCTTCACTCTGAGTTGGAAATATTACTATACTGAATCTCAACCTGGTTTTATACAAGGGTATCATGTCTATCTGAAATCCAAGGCAAGGCAGTGCCATCCACGATTTGAAAAGGCTGTTCTTTCAGGTGACATGTATTTTTAATTTATTTATTAAGATCTCATTATTTGAAATCATTGAAAATAATGGCTGCCATCTCAGACTGGCCAGGCTGAATTCTCTCCTTGCATGACTTTATACTGACAAGGTATTCTTAATTAAATTAGTAGAGTGAACGAGATGGTGGTGGGGGGGGAGCATTTTAACTTACTTAAAAAACAATGTGACCTGGTATTTTTAGAAGCATCTGAAGCACCATCAGCTCCTTAAGAAAGCCTGCCCTTTATGAAACTTCTTTTTTCACTTTATTGAGCTTTGCTCCAGTTTACTTTTAAGCCCCTTGCAAGCTCTTAGTATTTCTTACAAATTTGCATGCTCTGCCTGGATCATGAGTACCCATTATTCCATGGCTTTTTGCTTTTTGTGCCATCTCCTGAACATTTTACCCGGTGTACCCATGATGATGAAATTATGCTTTGATTTCTGTTTTTGGTATAAACATGTTGCTGGTTCTGAGTTAACAAGAGTATTAGTGTCCAACTCTCTCACAAGATACTCACCACACTTTTAATAAAACATTGTTTTCTTGAAAAAAAATTCTTTTAAATCACAGATGGTTCAGAATGTTGCAAATACAAAATCGACAACCCAGAAGAAAAGGCATTGGTTGTGGACAACCTAAAGCCAAAATCCTTCTATGAGTTTTTCGTCACGCCATTCACTAGTGCTGGGGAAGGCCCCAGTGCTACGTTCACGAAGGTCACGACTCCGGATGAACACTGTGAGTTTTCCCAAAGCAAAGCTCTTCCCTTAGGAGTTTCTGGAAAACTAACAAATTACAGAAGTGTTGACTTAGGCTTTGTCTAGATCAAGAATTTTCAGCCCCTTTTCTCCCCATCCCACCTCCCTCTTTCTCTCGATGAAACCCTTTTTTCACAAAAAAGGGTTACACAGACTCTCACTACATAAAGCAGATATAAATGGAACTAATCTGACTGAGGAAGGCCTAGAATCTTCCTTCTGCCTCCCTCAGTGGCCCTTGAGACAATTCTCTGGAACCCAGTCCTACTATCCTGTATGTAGTTTGAAAATCACAGATAGCGTATTTTAGTATTGACATCAGAAGAGCCACAAGGCTTCAGTCTAGAGAAGAGTGGTGCTGGTTTTCTCAGCAGAATTGTTCTCTGGAGCTAGCTTTCCTCTGACTAGTTTCCCTCAGCAGCAAACGAATTGCTTCTTGATTCTGCCAGGGCCTTTAGGGGCAATTAGAGATTGGTGCAGCGGGGTGGGAATTGGGCAGAGGCATGGAGTACTTGCTCGCAAACTCCCTGTTTGCATATTTGATTGGGAAATGTTGAGGTGGAGAGATAGATCTTTTCAAAAATGCATTTGGCTTGAAAGATGGAGAAATAAGAGGGAAGGGAGAAAAACAGTAAGAACTGGTTGATAGAAACATTTATTCTCATGGCACACCCTGATATCCAGTAAACAGGAATGTGGTAAGAGAAAACAGATACTGATAGAGAAAAGAGGAGAAAAGGATATCTTCAGTAAGGGGATCATAGAAGGTCCTGGAAGGCACTCATGAAAAGCAAATAGATTCAGAAGGCTTGCCTGAAGTTACCACCTTCCCTTAGTGTAAGGTGCCCTCACTGAAGCCGGAGCTGTAGAGATTGGCACATTCTGTTGGACTGCTGACCCTGGAATGCCTTGACTGGTGATTCGGAGACACGTGGCTGCAGTGGCAGTGTATTAGTCCATTCTCACGCTTCTATAAAGAACTACCTGAGAGTGAGTAATTTATAAAGGAAAGAATTTTAGTTGACTCACAGTTCCACATGGGCTGGGGAGGCTTCAGGAAACTTACAATCATGGCAGAGGGGAAGCAAACACATCCTTCTTCACGTGGCGGAAGGAGAGATAAGTGCCGAGTGAAGGGGGAAAAGCACCTTATAAAACCATCAGATCTTGTGATAACCCATTCACTATCATGAGAACAGCATGGGGGTAAACACCCCCATGATTCAATTGCCTCTCACTGCGTCCCTCCAAGGACACGTGGTGATTATGGGAGCTACAATTGGAAATTTGGGTGGGGACACTGCCAAACCATATCATTCCACTCCTGGCCCCTTCCAAATCTCATGCCCTCACTTTTCAAAACACAATTATGCCTTTCCAACAGTCCCCCAAAGTCTTAGCTCATTCCAGTATTAACCCAAAAGTCCAAGTCCAAAGTCTAATCTGAGACAAGGCAAGTCCCTTCCGCTTATGAGCCTGTAAAATTAAAAGCAAGTTAGTTGTTTCCTAGATACAATGGGAGTACAGTCATTGGGTACATACATCCATTCTAAGTGGGAGAGATTGGCCAAAACATCGGAGCTGCAGGCCTCAGGCCTCATGCAAGTTCAAAATCCAATAGGGCAGTCATTAAACCGTAAAGTTCCAAAACTCTCAGAGGTTTGATCTCCTTGGACTCCATGTCTCACATCTAGGTCATGCTGATGTAAGAGATATGCTCCTATGGTCTTGGGTAGCTCTGCCTCTGTGGCTCTGCAGGGTAGAGACCCCTTCTGGCTGATTTCATGGGCTGGCGTTGAGTGTCTGCAGCTTTTCTAGGCATATGGTACAAGCTGTTGGTGGATCTACCATTCTGGAGTTCTGGAGCCTGGAGGATGGTGTCCCTCTTCTTAGAGCTCCACTAGGCAGTGCCCCAGTGGAGTCTCTGTGGGAGGGCTCCAACTCCATATTTCCCTTCCACACTGCCCTAGCAGAGGTTTTCCATGAGGGTTCTGTCCCTGCAGCAAACTTCTGCTTGGACATCCAGGCATTTGCGTACATCCTCTGCAATCTCAGTAGAGGTTCCCAAATCTCAATTCTTGACTTCTCTGCACCCACAGGCTCAACATCACATGGAAGCTGCCAAGGCTTGGGGCTTGCACCCTCTGAAACAATGACCCCTTTTAGCCACAGCTGGAGGTGAAGCAGCTGGGATGTAGGGCACCATGTCCTGAGGCTGCACAGAGCAGGGGGGCCCTAGGCCCAGCCCAGGAAACCATTTTTCCCTGTTAGGCCCTCGGGCCTGTGATGGGTGGGGTGGCTGTGAAGACCTCGGACATGGCCTGGAGACATTTCCTCTATTGTCTTGGAGATTAACACTTGGCACTTTGTTATATATGCATATTTCTGAAGCTGGCTTGAATTTCTCTTCAGAAAATGGAAGGGTATTTTTGTATTGCATCACCAAACTGCAAATTTTCCAAACTTTTTTGCTCTGCTTCCTCTTGAATGCTCAGAAATTTCCTCAGAAATTTCTTCTGCCAGATACCCTAAATCATCTGTCTCAAGTTCAAAGTTCCACAGATCTCTAGGGTAGGGGCAAAACACCACAAGTCTCTTTGCTAAAGCATAACAAGTGTCACCTTTGCTCCAGTTCCCAACAAGTTCCTCATCTCCATCTGAGACCACCTCAGCCTGGACTTCACTGTCCATATCACTATCACCATTTTGGTCAAAGCCATTCAACAAGTCTCTAAGAAGTTCCAAACTTTCCCACATTTTCCTCTCTTCTTCTGAGAACTCCAAACTGTTCAGCCTCTGCCTGACACCCAGTTCCAAAGTCACTTTCACATTTTCGGGTATCCTTATAAGCAGTGCCCCACTCCCTTGGTACCAATTTACTGTATTAGTCCATTCTCCACTACTATAAAGAACTGCCCAAGACTGGGTAATTTATAAAGGAAAGAGGTTTAATTGACTCACAGTTTTGCATGGCTGAGGAGGCCTCAGGAAACTTACAATCATGGCAGAAAGGTAAGCAAACATGTCCTTCTTCACATGGAGGCAGGAGAGATAAGTGCCAAGCAAAGGGGGGAAAGCCCTTTATAAAACCATCAGATCTTGTGAGAACTCACTCATTACCACAAGAACAGCAGCATGTGTTCAATTACTTCCCACCAGGTCTCTCCTATGACATGTGGGGATTATGGGAGCTACAATTCAAGATGAAATTTGGGTGGGGACACAGCCAAACCATACCAGGCAGGTTGTGGCGCTGACTGTATGTTGACTACTACACCGAAACATGTCCCTAGGTCTCCAAGCCAAAATCCAGAACCCCTTATCAGATTAAGATGTGTCAATGATTTACATTATTTGAGCACTCTTGCCATTTTGGACTTAATTATTTTATTTTCAGGTTAGTTTTCTTCTAGCTTTGGAATTTACTTAATTGGTATATACACACATACAACAGACATGCACACACACACACTTATCTTTAAGCATACATTTTCTACGTTTCATTCATCTTCCGTATGTTAACCTCATTAGCCTTGGCTTGTGACTGTTGATATTAGTATTTGAAATATTTATTTGCAGCTTTCCTGACAGAAATTTTACTTTTTATAAAAAAATAGGTAGAATATTATGTGACCTGCATCCAATTAACTGTACCTCAGATCTTGTTAGCTGGGAGTAAAGAAAACCGGTATCTGCTACAATGAGGCTGGAATGATTAAACAGTAAAAACAAACAAAAAACAGAAATGCAAAAACAATGTAATATTGAAATTGCAAAGCAGTGCATAAATGCTTATTCTGTTGGTACTTTTCAAAATAATCCTTTCTCATTGTAAATTGGTTTGTTAACATTTTCTCTCATTAGGAGACTAGGTTATTAAATAGAGATAATGAGGCACAGAGAGGGTAAACAATTTGTTTAAATGTATGGGGTGTCTAAACCAACTGTAATTTGTGTTTTTATATTTGGACATTTGGCACTACATTTCCTTGTGAATTTAATAGGCATTACTGAATCATTTTTTAAATCCCAAATATGGAAGTAGATTATGTTTCCAAAGTTTGTGTTTAAAATTAGCATGAAAATAGCTGACGTGAAAAATAACAAGTGTTGATGAGGATGTAGAAAAATTGGAACTCCCATACCTTGCTGGTGGAAGTAAATTGGTACAAGCAATTTTGGAAAATTCTTTAGTAATATCTTCTAAAATGAGCATATATATATATATATATATATCTCCTAGATGTGAGAACCTTCGCTCATAGGTATATATGCCCCCAAAATGCCTACATAAACCCTAAAGAGATACCCAAAGACATATACTAAAATGTTCATGACAGCACAACTCATGAGAGCTGCATACTGGAAATACCAGTTGCCCCTCAAGCAGAAAGGATAAATAATTGTGGTATATTTACACAATGGAATATCACGCAGCAATGAGAATGAACACTCTACATTTACAGAAATAATATGACTGAATCTCACAAATGTAAGGCTGATGGAAAAAGCCAGACATGACTCTTGCCCTGTGATTCCATCTATAAAGTGCAGAAAAAGGCAAATGCTCTGTGCTGTGAAAAGATAGGCTAGTGGTTGCCTTGGGAGGGAATTACGACTGGATGGGGACACAAGAGGATCTTGCTAGGGAGCCAGTAATGTTGTTGTCTGGATCTGGGTACTGGTCACGTGGGTGTGATCAATTTGTGAAAATTCATTGAGCTGTATACACTTACTTACCAGCATTTTTCTTCATGTATATATTATACTTCAATAAAAAGTTTAGCAAACCAGTCTGAAATTTGGAAATATGGTTGGGTCCTCAGGCTTGCCTTCAAATATGTTAAAAATCCATAGCTTAATCAAATTTTAAAACCAATTGTAGTGATGGTGAAAGGAAAATAAAATTCACTGTGCAAAGGAAAAGAATAAGCTGAAAGCTGATTCATGCAAGAAGCTACCTTTCCTTTTGTTTCTAAGCAGACAGGTACAATAAAAGGTTAAATATCTCTGCAGGTACCTACTCTATGTTTACCTTATCTTAGCCTCTCCAGAAAGATGAATACATAATTGACTGTTCTTCTGCCTGCTCCTTTTCTCTTGAAGCTTGTAGATAACCATACCCCCACTCCTTCTCCTTCAGTCCACTTTTCCCCTTTAAATATTGAAGCCCTCAAAATTATATTTGGAGAAAGGCACAGACTACATAATGTTTCTGTGATTTCCTTTATTTCTTCCGGTCACGTCCTTCACTTTGGCAAAATAAACTTCTAAATTGTTGGAGACCTGTCTCAGATACTTTTTGGTTTACATCATCAAAAGTACTGTTCTTGAGAGCAAGGTTTTCCACAGTGAGATTCAGAAAGAGAGTTTCTTTCCCCTTCCAGGGTCAGGGTTAGTTTTACGCCAGTTGTTGAGGTGCTTGCTTTGGCCCTCTCTCTTACTTTTCTGGGTCCTTTTCCCTAGAACCCTGTGTTGCCTCATAGCACTGGCTTGTGCATCTACCCAGGGCCACCTTTCTTTACAAAATTCCAACATTACCCACCATAACACTGTTCCCAAATCAAGCCCCATTTCTTCCAGGACAGCCAGGTGTTGGGTGGAGCATGGAGAGGGCAGTAGAGGCAAATGGATTGAACAGAATCATATGTACATGTGAATAAGTCTTAACCCCGCAGACCCTCCCTGAGCAATTTACATTTTGTGAAAGGGAGTGTTTACCAACACAGCTGGATTATTTGGCGGAAACTGCAAGCAGTGGGAACAGGAAGATGGTGTTAATCTAATATCAGAGAGACACTCTGTAAAAAGAAAAGATGTTTATTTAGGACTGAGGATTGCAAAGGAAATAAATAAACTATAGTAAACTATGTGCATATTCAGGAAGGTAAAGTAAGACAAAGGTTTTTAAAGAAAAAAAGGATTATATAATTGCTTTGAAATAATTATTCTTGACTACAAAGATTAATAACAAAGTGATGCCAGTTCAAGGTTGGATGGGAAGATGTCCTTGCAGAAGCATTGTGTGTGTGTGTGTGTGTGTGTGTGTGTGTGTGTGTGTGTGTAAGGTTGCAATGACCTTTGTGCAAGGTTGTGGTTTTTGTAGTGTTTTTTGTTATCTGCATTGCCTTCCCAGCTCTATTTGTCAGGGTTTCCTACCATTAGTGATTCCATTTTGATTCTAACAACTTTCACAATGGGCATTTGAAATAAATGAAGCAGCAGTTGAGAAATAAACATAATCATTATCCCAGATTAAGACATATGTAGGTAATCTGAGGCTAAGTAGAAGGAGCGTACTAGTCAATTTTTGATGTGTAACAAACACCCTCAAAAGCTCAGTAGCATACAAGAACAAATATTTCTTTTTGTGCTCATGGATTTACAGGTCAGCTGAGACTTGGCTGATCTAGGCTGGGCTAAGCTGGACTCCACGTTCAGTCAGGTTCAGGTTTGTTTCACATAGTTTCATTCTAGGGCTAAGGCTGAAGGTGCAGCAGCTACCTGGGGCACACACTTCTTATGGTGGATTACAGGAGCACAAGAGGGCAAGCCAATGTATGCGTGTACATTTAAAGCACTTACTTACAATTACCAACAGCCCATTGGCCAAGGCAAGGCACATGGCTGAGCCCCAAGTCAAGGGACAGGAAAATATTCTCCACCTACCATGAAGTTTTGGCAGGAGTGGAAAAGTATAATTTTAATACAGCAAGTCATGATCCAATCTATCATCAGAAGAGGTAGCAAATTTGAGTCACACAATGTTGATGGCAAATGGCTTCCTGTGTGGTTGGCTAGTTGGTTGGTTGGCTTTTCCCTTGAAGTTAGGCAGAACTCGAGTTATACTGCAACCTGAATAAATAATTAGAGAAATAATAAATGTAAAATTACTCTCAATCGTAAATTTATTTTTATTCCTTTGAGGGAAGGAAAAGTACTGATTTAAATGTCCCTTTCTTTTTCCTTGTTCAGCCTCAATGCTGCTTTATATCCTACTGCCCATGGTTTTCTGCGTCTTGCTCATCATGATCGCGTGCTACTTGAAAAGTCAGTGGTAAGTGTGTGAGGAAGGTTTCATCCAAGAGGAGAGTCAGAGAAAAATCTGGAGAAAGACTTAGTAAGATAGAAATGACAGTGAATAATATGAAACAATGTACAAAAAAGGAAAAGGACAAAGGAGGCTGGGGTGAGAATATGTAATTTATTTCACAATTTTGATTTCTAGGTCACTATATGAGGAAAGTAATAACCTTTTAAAATAGACCACAGAATTTTTTCAACAGCAATAGCTAATATTTGTATCTCACTATATGTTTGGCAGTGTTCTAAGTGCTTTATCAATTAATTCATTTAATCCTCATGAGGACACTCTAAGTACCAGAATTTTCTCCATTTAGCAGATAAGAAGTTAAAGCATGGAAGAATTAAGTAACTTGCTTAATAAGTTACAAAGCAAGGATGAAAAGTCAGTAGGAATCTGACTCCAGAGTTCTTGTTCCTAACTATTCCACTATATTGTGAAATTCAGTCTCATTATTTTCACTTTTTTTCTAGGATTAAGGAGACGTGTTACCCTGACATCCCTGACCCTTACAAGAGCAGCATCCTGTCATTAATAAAATTCAAGGTAAATGTTGGCAAATTATATGTATGACATATACCCTTTTTTTTTTTTTTTTTTTTTTTTTTTGCCATATACCTATTAAGGACTAACCCAGAGTGGGAGCTGTCAGAATCCTATTTTCCTAGAGCTTCTCAGGAAAATATAGCACAGTAAAAGCCACCTCTGCACCCACAGCCATGAAATAGGTGATTGGAGCTTTGATTTCTTCTGTCGGGGGAAAGGTTTTGGTTTTCAACATCACCTCCAGGTTATTCGTGACCCAGAAGAAACATAAACAACATTGAAGCTCTACGTGTATTTCACATGCTTAATATACTCTGATGCATGCACACACACAAATGTTTATATTTACATTTTTTTTTTTACTTTCTAGGAGAAACCTCACCTAACAATAATGAATGTCAGTGACTGTATTCCAGATGCTATTGAAGTTGTAAGCAAGCCAGAAGGGACAAAGATACAGTTTAGGAAGTCACTCACAGAAACCGAGTTGACTAAGCCTAACTACCTTTACCTCCTTCCAACAGAAAAGAATCACTCTGGCCCTGGCCCCTTCATCTGTTTTGAGAACTTGACCTATAACAAGGCAGCTTCTGACTCTGGTTCTTGTGGCCATGTTCCAGTACCCCTGAAACCCCCTCTAAGTCAGCTGGGACTAATGATCTCACCTGAAAATGTACAAAAGGCACTAGAAAAAAACTACATGAACTCCCTGGGAGAAATCTCAGCTGGAGAAACAAGTTTAAATTATGTGTCCCAGATGGCTTCACCCATGTCTGGAGACAAGGACAGTCTCCCAACAAATCCAGTAGAGCCACCACACTGTTCAGAGTATAAAAGGCAAATGGCAGTACCCCTGTGTCTTGCCTCGCCTCCCCCGACTGAGAGTAGCAGCCTCTCCTCAATTACCCTTTTAAATCCAGGTGAACACTACCGCTAACCAGCATGCCAATTTCATACCTTATGCTACACACACATTAAATGAGGAGCAGAGCTGCCACCCTCTCATCACTGGTGGCCTTGGTCCTTAATCTCATTACGATTTGCAATCTGGTTTATATAAGAGCACTACAATCTGACTAGGTTAAAGGCCAGAAGCTACGGAATGTAAATAACACTCCCTGTTGGAGGAGGCTTGCCCTAGAAATGGCAGGATCATGGGAGCATGCTTACCTTGCTGCTCTGTTTCAGGCTCAACTTTAGAACGGAAGACTTGAGCTTGACATAAGGAAATGCATTAACCACTCCACAGACTCCCACTCAGTACTGTACAGGATGGCTGTGGTCCTGTAAGGTTACTGAGGAAATTTTTCCGTTAGAAACAATTATTAGATTGAAGGCTTCAATAAAAGCCACAGGAGACTTATTACTACAGCATACATTGTCAATGCAAATTTACTGAGTGTGTTTAATGAAAAACTCACAGATGTTTGAGGCCAAAACAGATTTTAGACTTCCTTGAAGGGATAAAAATCTATAGTTCCTTGACACTGTAAAATTAACTCTGTGGTGGAAGAGGGGGCATAGATCTAATCTAACACGTAAAATGTGTGATGAATCAACAAGATTTCTACAATTCTGTCAAGCTTATTACAGTGAAAGAATGGGGTTGGCAAGAAACTACTGTCAGTTATACCTCTGCTCCGTAGACGTCAGTATTCTACCATAATTTTTGATGACTACCTCAGAACATAAAAAGGAAAATATATCACATAATTCCATTCAGTTTTTGGCTCCTCTTTTCTTTCAAGAACTATATATACATGACCTGTTTTCACTTAGCATCCTTTGGACTCTGTAGTAGGTTGCCTGGGTCAAGATAACTCTGTCACATTTATATTCATATTATGCTAAAATAATAAGTCAAACCTTGTTGTTGGACATAATTTAGATATAACTAAGAAGTTCTATGGAGTAGGAAATTCTGTGTTGGCTCTGGAGCAACTTTGTCTCCTCTGAACCAATATATGCAAAGCACTTGGTACACAACTAGTGTTTAGTACATGTTGGTTCTTGTGGTGCAATCTCGGCTCACTGCAACTTCTGCCTCCTGCGTTCAAGCAATTCTCCTGCCCCAGCCTCCAGAGTACCTAGGACTCCAGATGCACGCCACCACACCTAGCTAGTTGTTTTTGTATTTTTAGTAGAGATTGGGTTTCACCATGTTGGCCAGGCTGGTCTCGAACTCCTGACCTCAACAGATCCACCTGCCTCACCCTCCCCAAGTGCTGGGATTATAGTCAGGAGCCACCACACCCAGCCTATTTGTCACATTTATTTTTTGAGACAGAGTTTCACTCTTGTTGCCCAGGTTAGAGTGCAATGGTGTCACCTCGGCTCACTGCAACCTCAACCTCCCAGGTTCAAGAAATTCTTCTGTCTCAGCCTCCTGAGTAGCTGGAATTACAGGCATGCATCACCATGCCCAGCTAATTTTGTATCTTTAGTAGAGGAGACGGGGTTTCACCATCTTAGGCTGGTCTCGAACCCCTGACCTCAGGTGATCCGCCCACCTTGGCCTCCCAAAGTGCTGGAATTACAGGTGTGAGCCACCGCGCCCGGCTGTCACATTTCCTGCCATCAGCATGGTGGCAATGGCTCTGCCTATGCTCGTGCCTCTAGTGCCCACTGCCTTGCACTGTGCCATTCAACACTATGAAGAGAAACAAGTAGCCACACCTCAAAAGAATGTGGCTGTCAACTGGCCTAAATAAACCTACACAAACCAGAACTTCTGTTTACGCTTTTCTACTTTTTCCTTACATGTAACTAAAAGTCTTTGGCTGGAAACATTGCTCCTCACATAGTACAAAAAGTGGTATCCTAATTAGTCTAACAACGGTTGTGTTAGGTTTTAGGGCCAGTATTGTCAGCATTTATGTATGTACCTTTGTCATGATGGGGTATTTTTCATTTGAAACTTGTTCACAAAAATGTCAATGACATTGATGACTGATTTGTACATATTTTTCATATAGTTTTAAAAAATAATTCACACAAAACTTTGAAGTCATTTTTGCTATTGCAATAAACCTTAAAATATTTCATCATCACATTGTGTTTTATCATCTCCCTCAATGAAATGAAAATCTAGTAATTACTCAGTTTAGGTGATACATCACCTCATGAACTTACTAAATAAAAATGTAAATTCCTGGGTATGACTACAAACCTCTTCTTAATCAGAATCTTTGGGGCATGGGCTTGGAGTCTGTTTTTCATCAGTTCCTAGGCATTCAGATACACACTAAACTTTGAGAATCACTGGCCTAAATGAAGTCTTTCTGCAATAGAACATGCCAATAGGAAATGCTGGGCTATGGAACTTTTGTCTTCATAATATCACTACGACCTATAGTCTTGGCTGTAAACATTTCCTCTCCAATGGTCATAACCAAATAAGTTCATGTTCAAAACCTTAGTTTTCAATTCTATATGCCATCTTAACATGGCTTTAAGAAGGGTTATTCAGAAACTTTGAAATACACATTCATGTGTCAGAAAAATGGAAAATTTCAAATACACACAAAAGTAGAATAGTTTAATAAACCTCTATGTATCATCCCCAGCCCCAATGGTCACTACCCATGACTGTTTCAGCTCCATCCATACCCCTGTGCGCTCTTCCTCATTACATTATTTTGAAGCAAATCATGACTTCATGTAAATATCTGAGTTTCTCTAAATTAGCTCTACTTTTTCTAATATAGTCGTAATACTGTTAAAAATTGCATATAAAATCACAGTAATAATTCCTTAAAAACATCAGGATATTTGGGTGGACAGGACTAGCAGTAATGGTCTTCAAATCCTACATCAGCCTGTTCATGGTTCTCACCTGTGTGCAGGAGACCTCTATGATCCAGGATGGGAGTTGGGACCTCTTCACACAACAGTCATACACCTGCTGAAACGCTTCCTACCTTCAAACACCTAATTCATTCTAAATAGAGTCAACCTCGTTGCCTACTTAAGATCGTCAAGGCTTAATATCTTGGTAACACTTCTACGAGTTCTGTTGAAAGATACGCTTTCATCTCAAAGAATTTACAAAACATGTTAAAGCACTCTGCATAAAGTAGAACTTTTAAGACACTGCAAGAGAAACAACAGAAGACAAAGTTTTCATAGTTGTCAGTTAAAATGTTTACATGCAATAGGTACATTCAATTTGAAAGCATAGTTGTTTTATTCCTCTAAGCATTAAGGAAAGTTTTAGTATATTTTAGTTTTTTAAAATCAATATTGAAGTAGTACATATTTTTGAGTATTTTATATGATAAAGAATTTTTAAAATGAAACAATCTTTTCCAAGTTTGCATTATTAGGACTTTTTTCAAAAGATCAGCAGCATGATGATTTATAAGTATGCTTTTTAGTTTATTTTGGGGCCAACTAAGTTTTCAATGACATATACAGTGGAAGACATTGGGAAAAATGATACACAGAAATTTGCCAAACTATCCGACACAAAATGTTTCTTGAAGTGAAACATGTATTTTATCATATTTTATTAACAGATCCTACACTTTGACACTCTTTATTCTCCAGAATTGGTTATTTCTGTGGTATTCTCCTTTGCCAGTAGGTGGTTGTTAGGTAACCATATCCAATCAGGGCAATTTATGCATGAGAAATTAAATACCTTCCACAGAGGTCACCACTGTCATATCATTATTTATAATATTGTACATTATTTCCTAAAAAAAATCCAGAGCTGTTCTAAAGATGTTGACTCATTTTCCAAATCCCATGTCTTTACAGACTTTTTTAAAAATTGCAGAGATGTCTGATTAAATTACAAAGTGTTTTAAGAAGAGTACTGTTTTAAAAATATTTGTCACAGCCACTCTATATGTCTGTGGGACCTAAAAGTCAATTTTGCTTGGAGTCACATGTGTCAGCGTCAGCATTACAGGACTCAAATCAAGACCATATGACTACTGACTGTTTTAAGATTTCAAATAAAACAATGGCAAAGAGTTTAAGGATTTTAAGTACATTTTATTAACAATGTATCCCTTTGATAAGATTATGCTTCAGGAGGCTTTTAATGCCGTTGACATAAACTGTACACATTATACAAAAACAAGAAAATCACAACAAAAAAATCAAGGTGAGCAAAACCATTTGGGGACAAATCTTATTTAAATTATACACAACTCAATGAAATATTCTTACAGAAAAAATATAAATACTTTTTCTATGTTACAGTTATACAATATAAATCAGATTTCAATGTCTGTTCAGTGACCTACAAACATCAGAACCTCCAAATATGTAGCAGCGTATTACTAAATAAAAAAGAAGAAAATCATGTGGTTAGAGAGCATTAAGTCTGAGATTTTTTTTCATAATTCCTTACCACTTTTCAAAACTAGTTTACACCATTTGTTTTACAATGCAGCTTTAGGATTTCTGACAGGCATTTTTCTAACAATTACCTATAAAATTTTTTTCACTCCCCCTCTATGCCGCAAGACTGCATTTTGTGCTAAATCAACCAAGTAGCAAAATTGAAAGGTATGCTGTTTTTTTGGCATAAATTATATTTTTGAAATTAAATATTCTATAAAGAAAGTAAAACAAAATGTGCAATTTATGCATGCTGTGATACAGCTATCCGATACATTACAAAAATATTCCAAATGGGAAAAAAGTCCACATTCTGTGAGTCATATAAACCTAGTAGGAATGAAAAATACCCTGGAACTTGGAACTAAAAGAAAAAAAGAATGCTCCTAGAAAGATTCGCACAGATTTCAAGTGTTCTTTGATAAGCACTACTATTAATTTCACTGGTATGCTTTTTAATGAGATTCTCACTGTAATGACACTCTTGAGATTAAGATAGTAACAGTGTTTTGTTAATCCAGAGACAATGGAGACTTTTCCCAACTTCCATTTTGGAAAATCTGAAATGTTGGTTCATTCCAAACAGCTCTTCTAATAGAAGTCTCTCAATTTTACCTTTTCTTTTTTTCCCATGTTTTAATGGATTGTGAATCTGAGACAAAACTGGAAGCATAAGAGTAAAGGGGGAAAAAAAACTTACTTCCAAAGAACATTTTCCAATGTAGTTTATAAAGTTCATCTCACACAAAATTAGCACCTCACTCTTACCATGTGAAAATAACTGCAGTTATAAATTGAATGACAGACAATTTGGTTTTTATTGCTTAATGATCTGTGCTTTAATGTGGGGATAAAAGGCATCCTCTGAATGGAATAACATTTTATATAAATAGCAGTAGGCAAATCTAAATAAGCATTGACATCCCACTGTTGAACACTTCACCACTGTGATATGCCCTGAAAAACTAAGCTTTAATTATCTCAAGCTCTAGATAAAAGAGCTGAAATCCATAAAAGTTGTCATTTCAAAAGCACTTGTACACATTCTTATAACGTATATAACTCCAAAGAACCTTTTTAATGTCACTGTCATACAGAATGTATTATTCTACTAATATTTATTAGAAAAATTTTAATTAGAATAGACTGTTTCCCCCTTCAAATCTAAGAACAGGAAATAAAAGTATAAGAAATTTTAGAGCATACATAGTTATGAATACTAAATTTCTAATTTCCTTATTTATCAGTATTTAGTATGTGAGGCTGAAATCTGTTCTTGAAAAAAGTTCAATTAGAAGTAACAATTCACTTTATGATTAGAAATTCACAGTTTACAACCAGCACAACTGCCCAAATTCCTCCAAATTATTCAATAATTACCAATAGTACAAATTTATATGGACTAAGATTAATCCTAAAATCTTTTAAAACTACCTTATTGAAATTATTTTGGTATTCTATAGTCTGCAGTATCTATTATTTATAGATGATTTTCTCAATTATTTCTATTACTGCTGATAATCATTCCTAACCTCTTCTGCTATAATATTTTTAAACACCTAAGTTAATCACTTGGCACTGCATGTATTTTTCACCATAAAGTCTACTTTTTACAAACAAGTACTTAAAGAAAATGTATTACACCTGTCAGTGAAACCATGGAGAAACCAAATAGCACTATAAACTTAAGCATAGATTTTTTTTTTTTAAAGTATACTGATAACCACAAAGTTCTGAGTATCTCCCCAAAGTAAGTGATATAGGCAGATATGATAATGTATACATACATGTTTCTCAAAGTAACAGTTAAAAAAAAAAAACAACCCATTCAGGTAATAGTAACAACCTTATTTCAGGACAGATGACCAAGGTGGGGGTCCAGGGATAGTGATGGTGTGGGAGGGTGTGTGTGTGTGTGTGTGCGCGAGTGTGTGTATGACCAAAAAAAAAAAAAAAATTACTGTTAACTTTTGAGGGATGAAACCACAGATTTTATTGTCTATATTAACTGAGGTAGTGTTTAAAATGAATGTCTAAAATTAATGTTAATCCCATTATGAATAAGGTAACTACATGACTTCCTTTGGAGGTTTTAACCACTATTTGGTCTAGTAACTCTGACATTTGGTTCTCTGGAAAGGCAGTTTAGTTATCCAAGACCAAAGACCACGGTGACAGGCAACGTTCTTAGAAGTACTGTTGACATTTAAATAAACACTTGGGTTCAGTGATAAAGTATAAAAACATTATTTATCTTCAACTGGATTTTATGAGAGAAAATCTGAAGAACCACTTTTCAACATAAGCAGCAGCTTACAGCCCTTATCTGCTTTGTTATAATGTAAGTTGCTACACAGTGCACATAAGAACAATTCACTGAAGTGCAGTCAAAGAGGTGTTATGAAGTGAGATGAAATGCTTCATCCCAACTGGAACTTTCAGTGCCAGTAAATACATTTTTTTTAAAAAGTATCTCTCTGAGTTCTGTTTTCTAGTTCACAGGGTTCTTTACAGAGATCTCAAAGAACGAACCCATTACAAAAAGGATCTGCAACATGGGAAAACATTAATCAATGTTGCTATGACTGTGTCAAAACTGATGTGTAATTGTAATAAAAATGTTATACACAAATGAATTAAAAAAGAATCCTAATCAGTCCAGCTGGATTTTCTATTTCTATTTATATATAGATCTCAAAAAAGATAATCCTTTCATTTACAAGCATTCAAATGATGGCCATGCTATTTTTATATACAAATTTGCATATATGTTTAATTCCTGTAAAAATTTCCAAATACCTTTAGACACATACAAATTTAACAAACAAACAAAAACCTTGCCCTCATCAACTTAACTTCACAAATGGATAAAGGCAATTAATATACTCACAAACTCACCCATCACTGCATTTAGTTTGTGCAAAACAAAAACACTGATATAAAAATTAAGTTACTGCTGCTTTAAAATTTGGTACTTAAGGCTTTTCACTACAATTTTTCTCAGTAACAAGCTTTATTAATGATTTTTCTTAAAGGAAATATGGCTCTTCTTTCCCCATGGAATGTGTAAATTGCAGGCAAACTTATCTTTTCCTCAGGAGATCCATTAATGCTTTCCTTATCTTTAGGTCTGAACTAATAGTGCTTGTTCAAGTTCCTGTTTAAAGCAATGAGATGGAAAGTTGATGATAGTGAAGTCCACTGCAAATATATGCATTCTAAAATGGGAAAAAATTTTATTAAACTAAAAAATGATTTTTAAATTTTATTCAAGAACTGTAGTGAAAAACCTTAATTGGTTCATATATCCTGTAATAACACATTGCAACAAAATGAAGAGTTGGAAAACAAATAAGAATCTTTATGCAAGTCTAGTAACATAAAAATAACTTATAAGTCCCAGGTTGTTGAGGCTCTTCTTTCGCTTTGAGGTTATAAACCCCTGAAGTAGTGTTACAAACATCAAGAAAAATGTGAAAGGGCCAAAATTCCCTCTCTAATACCAGCAGTTACAGCACACCCCATTGTGGTAACAGAATGCAGCCTTAGAGACACTGACTCCTGGTTTCCACAAATTAGTTAACAAGGCATCTGTATATTTACCCTAAAAATAATTCACAAATAACTGTGAAGGGTGCTTCTGCATATCCCATATTGTTCCACTGTCATTATGCTTTTAAAATGAAAAAATAGAAAACCTATGTAGTATTCAGTGCTTGGCTCTTGCATACAATGAACTAAAATTCTTAAAACTGTGGTAATGAATCAATCATGAACCCCTCAAAAAGCTCAACAAGGGAGAGAAAGAAGTTGTTTTGGTTAGGGAAGTCAGCAGTTCCAACTGTTCATGTACCAGTAACTGTGGAACAGTGTACAGAAGATACTCCTGTCTTTGCTGCCCAGTCAGTCGTATTTTCTGAGGCTTTTAGGAAATCCACAAATATGAATATATATAGAGAGAGTATATATCTATATCCATCATAAATATGAGGTCAGGATTCAGCAGATGTATCAACTATAGGTTGCTTTGGTGGTGTTGCCAACACAGCCTCTGCTTCTTCATGCATCTGGAGAAAAAATGGTGTATCATTAATGACTTTTACACAAATAGATAATATAGCATGTATTTATTTAAATATAAAAAAAATTTTTTTTGAGACAGGGTCTTGCTCAGTATTCCCAGGATGGAGTGCAGTGGCACAATCTTTACTCACCACAACCTCTGACTCCTGGGCTCAAAGGATCCTCCTACCTCAGGCTCCCACGTAGCTGGGACTACAGGCACATGCCACTACCCTTGGCTAATTTTTAAAAGAGATTTTGTAGTGACACAGTCTCACTATACTGCCCAAGCTGGTCTTGAATTCCTGGGCTCAGGCAATTCTCCCGTGTTGGCCCCCCAAAGTGCTGGGATTTAGGCATGAGTCACCACACCCCACTATAATTTCTCTTTTAATTCAATTCAGAGATTTATTCTTGGAAGATAAACTTGAGAAGCACTAATCATACTTACTTGTAGGAACTGTACATCTTGAAATAATTCTTGTATGAACCTCCGACATGGAAGTCTGAATGTGCAGTGTGACAGCAAATGGGAAACCTCAGAGTAAAGGCATATGTCATCAAATGTTTGAGGATACTTCTCCTTAATTCTAAAATAAAGAAAAGATTATGGTGTGATGAAAACTGTAATCACAATGTATCTATTTTTTCCTCCAAGGTATCACTTACTTTAAAAACAGATTTCCCTCCAGATATGGATTAGATGGAATACTTGGGGTGATGACTTCAGAATATAAAATATAGGCCGGGCACAGAGGCTCACACCTGTAATCCCAGTACTTTGGGAGGCTGAGGTGGGCAGATCATGAGGTCAAGAGTTTGAGACCAGCCTGGCCAACATGGCGAAACCCCTTCTCTACTAAAAATATAAAAATTAGCCAGGTGTGGTGGCATGTGCCTGTAATCCAGCTACTCAGGACGCTGACACAGTATAACTGCTTAATCCTGGGAGGCAGAGGTTGCAGTAAGCTGAGATCACGCCACTGTACTCCAGCCTGGGTGACAGACAGAGTGAGACTCCGTCTCAAAAAAAAAAAAAAAAAAAGAGAATATTAAATATTCCTCTCACACACTTAAATTAGATATTCTGAGTTAGGGGTTTAAAAAAAAATGATTATCAAAACCTGAATACTTCTTGTAAAGTTAAAACATTCTTTTTCACTGGCATGAGAAATTGCAAAATATATTTATCAGCCTAGGATGATTAAAATATTTTCAAAATTAAGTTTTAAAATAGAAATACATTTTTAAAGTTACACTGAAGTTATTAACATCCCTGACTGGGCTATTTCTTTGGACACTTCAAATAGTAGCTTTTAGCTACGAGAACACCTCAGAATCAACTGTGGGTTGGGTGGGTGACAAGTTAAGGGCCCGCTCCTAGAGCTCCTGGTCCAAAGGTCTGCTGTGGGACCCTGATACCTATGTGGGACCACAAAACCTTTATCACCCTTAAAAAAGGCCCTGTAACTGTCCGGGGGGTGGTGGCTCACGCCTGTAATCTCAGCACTTTGGGAGGCTGAGGCAGGTGGATCACTTGCGGTCAGGAATTCAAGATCAGCCTAGTTAACACGGAGAAACCCCGTTTCTACTAAAAATACAAAAATTAGCCGGGTGTGTTGGCACACGCCTATAATCCCAGCTACTCAGGAGGCTGAGGTTGCAATGAGCCAAGATCGTGCCACTGCATTACAGCATGGCTGTTAGTTAAAGACTGTCTCCAAAAAAAAAAAAAAAAAAAAAAAAAGGAGAGATCCAAGATGGCCGATTAACAACAGCTCAGGATTGTAGCTCCCAGTGAAAGCACAGAGAGCAAGTGCACACGGCAATTTCAGACGAATTTCTGTGGCCCACAAACTGGGAGATTCCCGGCGGAGGAGCCACACGTGTCGCCAGCGCAACTCTTTTGGCCGGCGCAGCTGTTTGGCCGGCGCCCCGGCACAGCGCAGCGCTTCTCAGTGCGGAGTATATGCAACTGGGTCCCCTTCGAGTCAGGCTCGGCTGGTCCCATCCCCACAAGGAGAACAGCAATTGGAAGCGCTGAGCACTGAGAGTTTCACAGTAAGCACAGCTGAACCCGGGAAGGCCAAGCTCTGTGGGGAAGGGGCGTCAGCTAAAGGAAAACTAAGAAACAGAAAAAACCTCATCACCAACAAGCCGGACGTTCAATCAGACCCAATCTGAAAGTCAGCAATTACAAAGACGACAGGTGGATAAATCCACAAAAATGGGAAGAAACCAGTGCAAAAAGGCTGAGAACACCCAAAATCAGAATGCCTCTCCTCCTACAAGGGATTGCAGCTCCTCATCAGCAAGAGAACAAGGCCTGACAGAGAATGAGTGTGATGAACTGACAGAATCAGGCTTCAGAAGGTGGATAAGAAACTTCTGTGAGCTAAAAGAACATGCACTAACCCAATGCAAAGAAACTAAGAACCTTGAAAGAAGATTTAACGAAATGCTAACAAGAATGGACAACTTAGAGAGGAATATAAATGAATTGATGGAACTGAAAAACACAACAAGAGAACTTCGCGAAGCATGCATAAGTTTCAACAGCCGAATTGACCAAGCAGAAGAAAGGATATCAGAGGTCGAAGATGAACTCAATGAAAT
>CAUYLG010003085.1:0-27682 GCA_963573385.1 Cacajao melanocephalus | reverse complement strand
TAATATTCCTTCTAACAGTCTGGCCCCTCTGCTGTAGGACTGCTGAGGTCCACTCCAGGCCCTGCTTGCCTGGGGATCACCTGCAGCAGCTGCAGAACAGTAAGGGTTGCTACCAGTTTCTTCTTCTGCTATCTTTGTCCCAGAAGAATACCTGCCAAATGTCAGTCTGATCTCTCCTTTATGAGGGTACTCTTTGGATATACGGGGGTCAGGGAGCTGCTTGAGGAGACAGTCTGTCCTTTATAGGAGCTCAAGTGCTGAACTGCGAGCTCCGTTGTTCATTCAGAGCTGCTGGGCAGGCTCGTTTAAGTCTGCTGCAGCAGGACTCATAAACCCCTTCTTATTTCCCAGGTGTTCTGTCCCAGGGAGTTAGGGCTTTATTTATGAGTTTCCATTGTGCTGCTGTCTTTTTTTTTTAGGGCTGCCCTGCCCAGCAAGGAAGCAGCCTAGTCACTGTCTGCCTTCCTAGGCTTTGCTGGGCTGCTGTGGGCTCCGCCCAGCTGCCGTGTGAACTTCCTTGCAATCCTGTTTATATGGGTGTAGTTAGAACTGCCTTGGCAATGGTGGTTCACCTCTGTAATGGCGGACTCTCTGTAATGGCGGGTTGCCTCAGCAAGGGCGGGTTGCCTTGGTAACGGCAAGTTGCCTTGGTAACAGCAAGCTGCCTCAGCAATGGGGGACTGCCTCCATATTGGTGGAGTGCCTCGGTAATGGCGGACGCCCCTCCCCGACAAAGCTGGACCGTCCAGGGTTCAGCTGTGCTTGCTGTGAAACTCTCAACCCTGAGCGTTTCCAATTGCTGTTTTTCTTTTTGTAGGGGTAGGACCAGCTGAGCCTGATCACCTGGCTCCCTGCCTCAGAGCCTTTTTTGTTTAGTTGAAAGATCGACTCTCTCCCAGGTGTTCCAGTCGCCTGATGAAAAGGCGCTGGGATCTGTGTGATTTCCCGTGTGGCGACCCACTGCGCCGGCTGAAACAGCGGCACTGATATTCGTGGCGCTTTTTTGTCCGGGAATCTCCTGGCCTGGCTCCCTGTTTCAGACCCCTTTTTAATCGGATGAATGGGCGATTCTGCCTTCCCGAAGCTCCACTTGCCAGCTAGAAGGGAGACCCAGACTAGTGTATTTTGTACAGAGAACTGTCATGCCGGGGCGCCGACAAAACTGCCGTGCAGGCCAAAAGAGCCATGCTGGCAACCTGTAGGGCTCCTCTGCCTGGGAATCTCCTAGTCTGCGGGCAATAAAAATCCGTCTGGAAATGCGGCGTCCACTCACCCTCTGCGCTTTCACTGGGAGCTGCAATCCTGAGCTGTTCCTAATTGGCTATCTTGGATCGCACCCCTATTTATTTATTTATTTATTTATTTGAGACAGTGTCTCACTTTGTCACCCAGGCTGGAGTGCAGTGGCTCGATCTTGGCTCACTGCAACCTCTGCCTCCCAGGTTAAAGTGATTCTCTTGCTTCAGCCTCCTGAGTAACTGGGATTACAGGTGAACACCAAGCCCGGCTAATTTTTGTGTGTTTTCATTAGTAGAGGTGGGGTTTAGCCATGTTGGCCAGGCTGGTCTTGAACTCCTGACCTCAGGTGATCTGCCCATCTTAGCCTCCCAAAGTGCTGGTATTACAGATGTGAGCCACCATGCCCAAACTGTTTCCTTCTAAATTTATTAATTGACATTCTACTTTAAAGAAAAGCTTTCCCTCCCCCTTTTATGTGAATGTATTTATTTATTTGAATTAGGATGGACTCTGGATTTTTTTCAGTGTATTATCATCTATTACTGTGATTATTCACTTTGATCTTAAAATGTATCCAGATTAGGTCAGTGGGGGCTCCTGTAAGCTGGTGTCTATGTTCTTTTGACCTGTCTTTATCAGTCTTTGAGGTCTTACCTTACTTTCTGGCACAGTAAGCTGCACCAGGCTTACCTTATTTGTTTCCTTGTTAAAACGCTTACTAGGTGTGAAATACTAGCTGTCTTTCTCGTACTAGAAGGTAAGCTTTTCTTCTCTGGCTACCATTCTGAGCACTTAAACCCTTAGATACAAATTGACCAAGAAAAACCCTAGAAATCCACTTCTAAAACTCATAAAGATTATTCCGCATGAACAGCTAAGAAAGTTTAAATTCCATGCATTTCTTAGTTGTTCGATCATAACAGCAGAGTGTAAAGCCAGCAAGGCAGCCTAAGTGGTTATGAACTTGGGCCATGGGGTTAGACCTTCCCAGCTTCCTCTCTGACCTGCAATACTTCTTAATTGTAGACTTGGATAAGTCACTTCTGTGAGTCTCAGTTTCACTTTTAAAATGGGACTCTACTAATGTACGTAGCCACATGGTTGTCACAAGGACTGTGAGAGTAGACGTAAAGTGCTTAGCACAGTGCCTGGAATGTGATAGATGACCAATAAATAGTAGCTGTTATTATCTGTACATTTTCTCATCTCATCTTCCCAGCAGTTCCGTGAGGTGACACTATTTACAGATGAGGAACCAGTGAAGTTCAGAGTGGTTAAGTGAATGTTCATGGTCACACTGCTAGATGGTGAGGAAGCACAGGTGGGAACAAAGGAAGAGCTTGTTCCAGGTTTAAAGAGTGGGGAGTTAGGGGTAGGGAGTCCTGGAAAGAGCTCAAATGGAGCAGATCCCTTTCGCCCAACTCCCTTGCACCTGTTTAGACAGGGAGAGTAACCGTCCATTGTACAATGTTGGAGGTGCTCAGCAAATTTTTACTTTCAGGGACTCATCTGTGACACCACAGACCATCTGATGTCAGACTAAGAAAGGCAGCAGAATAGTGGTTAATGAAGATCATGAACTTGAGTTTCATCTGAGTTTGCATTTTGGGTGGGAAACCTTGGGTAAGTTATCTAACCTCTCTGTGTCTTAGTTCCCCCATCTGCAAAATCTCAGGGCGTTTGCACTGGCTGTTCCCTCTGCTTGTAATGCTGTTTCCCGGACACCCACACCGTTAACCCCTTTATCTTCCTCACATCTTTATGCAAATCACTAAGGCCTACCTTGGCCACCTTACTTAAAAATAAAATTCATCCTGCCCATCCTATTCCTTTTTTAATTGCTCTATGTTTTCCATAGTATTTATCACTAACACCAAATCACTTTTTAAAATTATCTGTATTGCTTATTGTCTTTCTCACCTCATTAGAAAGAATGTCCTCTGCATTAGAAAAGGGATTTTGGTCCATGGATCACTGTTGTATTTCCAGCACTGAGCAAAGTACCTGTACATAGTAGTAGCTCAGTAAGTATTCCTGTTGTTGTTACTGTAAACAAACCACACCAGGGGCTAAGTTTGAAGGAAAAGCTCAAAGCAAGCAATGTTATCAAGTCATTCTGATGTTCATGTCCCTCTGGAATTTGATCACAATTTTAATGTCAAATTCCTATCATTTTTAGTTCTAGCCTGAGGCCTCCAAATATAGCCAGGATGTCCTCTGTCTGTACCATGAGGGGTAGCGATGCGTTGTAGCAATGCAGAATAACTTGGGCCCCATCCCAGATTAACTGGGTCAGGATTTGCTTTGTTCTAAGATCCCTGGGGTGACCTCTGAATACTGCATATTCACGTTGGAAAGTGCTAACTTAGATCACTTTCTGCTTTTCTGCAATCTTTCTCTTTTCTAGCTCCCCAAGCCTTCACCCGTCTCTTCTCTCCCTTGCTTCTAACACAGTTCAAAGCTTCTTTTCTTTGCAAGTTTCATCTCTGCAAGCAATCACTCCCTATTCCAAATCCCTCTTAGTTCTGTGCCTCTGCTGTTCTGAGCACACGGTCCACATTCCTCTGTCTACAAATCTTATCTTATTGGGCTCCTCTTCATTAAACGGCAAGCATGTTGAGGGCAGGGCCTAATCCCATTTATCTCCTGATTCTAATTTCTTCGTCTACCTTAACTTAATTAGAATCTGGCAGAAGAGTAAAGAGATCATTTTGTCTTTGTCTCCTTTGTTTATTCTGAGGATCTAAGAGTTTTCATCAGGTGTTGTTTCATACGTTCTTAGGTCTTCAACTGCACGCTTCTAAAGGCAGGGCCATTCTGTCTCCGACTTTTCACTGTACTCAAATGTGCTTCTCTTGCCAGTCTCCCAGTGAAGTGCCTGCCAGGGAAATTAACTTGGTTGAGATAAAATTCTTGTAAATAAGCTCACGGTTAGAGGGAACAGACTCCTCCTGCCCCTGTACCCTCCACCCCACACAACAAGGGTCTTCCAAATCAGTGGAAAACTGTCTAAATGTCCATCCACAGGAATGAAACATTTATGGCACAATCATACTGTAAAATTTTTAAAGCGAATGAGATAAATATGAAATTACCACCAGGGAAAGCTCTCTAGGGCATGATAAATGAACAAAAAAAAACTTGCAAAATATGTGCCATTTGATAGCAATCATTCTTTAAATAGAAACATATTTACATTTACCACATGCAAAAAGTTTTGAAAGGACACAACAAATTAATGACAATGACCAAAGGAGACTTCAGCTTTGTCTATAATGTGTTTATTTTCATTATTATTTTATTATGATTATTATTTGAGACGGAGTCTCACTCTGTTGCCTAGGCTAGAGTGCAGTGGCACGATCTTGGTTCACTGCAACCTCTGCTGCCTGGGTTCAAGCGATTCTCCTGCCTCAGGCTCCTGAGTAGCTGGGATTATAGGTGCCTGCCACCGCGCCAGGCTTTTTTGTATTTTTAGTAGAGACAGGGTTTCACCATCTTGGCCAGGCTGGTCTTGAACTCCTGACCTCGTGATCAAAGTGCTGGGATTACAGGCATGAGACACCACGCCCTGCCTACATGTGTGTTTGTTTTTACGTGGAGAATATATGTACATGTTATTTGTGTTATTGTAGAATTCATAGTAATTTAAAAACAACAATATCAAATTGATTTAAATTTTAAAAGTAAAATGGGGCAAAAGAAATTAAGGTTGCTAGAACTGGGAGGTAGGGAGACAGCCGGGGCTTTGGGAATGACTCCACACGGTTTGGCTCTGACCGTTCCCAGTTTATGGATGGCTTCACTGAGACTAGCAGAGGCTAAGTGACTTGGAGTTCCATCATTATCCAGTAAGGTTGACTGGCAAGTGCTTTGCACTAAATGTGGAATGGTCTCTGAGTGGAGGATGAGACAGTGTTCCCTCACCCCCTCCAGGTTAGGTGTGGCTGTCCCCATCTGTACCGATTTGCCTAATCTGATCTGTATTAATTCTTTTTTTAATGAAGGCTTTTGACTCTTGCTCCAAGACTCTTTTCCCTGAGGTGATGGAGACATAGCAGTCCTCTCTTTCCTTAAGGACAATCACTTGCCAACTCTCGGTCCCTATTATTTTTTTTTTTTCCCACAGAGTTTTGCTCTTGTTGCCCAGGCTGGAGTGCAGTGGAGCAATCTCAGCTCACCGCAACCTCCTCTTCCTGGGTTCAAGCGGTTCTCTTGTCTCAGTCTCCTGAGTAGCTGGGATTACAGGCACCTGCCATCACACCCGGCTAATTTTCGTATTTTTAGTAGAGACGAGGTTTCACTGTGTTGGCCAGGCTGGTCTCAAACTCCTGACCTCAGGCCATCCACTCACCTCAGTCTCTCAAGTTGCTGGGATTACAGGCGTCAGCCACCCCACCCAGCCTCTTGCTCCCTTTTATCTGCTTTCCACAAACTTCTATCTTTGGCCTAATATCTAACTTTATAAAAGGAACCATAAACTAACCCTGCCCCCCGATATTAGGAGCTGTAGCCTAGAGATCTAGATTACCAGCCCCTTCTCCCAAGTTCTCAGCCTCTCCATAAGCCCCAACCCACTCACAAACATGTAGGTCAGACCAGTGTCCTCAGCACAGGTCTGATAAGGCATCACCCCTGGGGATATGGGGTCTCTAATTTTCGTGACTCAGACATTCCAAGGAAAGTGCAAAGAATCAGTTCATCAGGAAGCCAAGCAGAGCACATAAAATGAAAGATCATCAGCAACCATAACAACAACAAAAAATTGATTTCAGAAGTGTCCACATACTCATTTCAAAAAAATATAAAACTGAACTTTTGTCTCCTGGGAAATGAACATCTGGAATTGATGAAGCGAGGACAAGATAGTGCCTTGGAGCACCTTGCAGAGTGCTTAGTACACGGTGTGCTGGGGACAGGGGCTTGAAGCAAAGTATGATCCTTGAAGATGTCTCAGATAGCTGGTGGAATGAATTGAGTAAAATTGAACAGAGAAGGTTTTAGTCTTTCTTATAACAAGGGCATCTAGCCCTGGAAGAAATGATGCAACGTCAGAATGTCATAAAAGGCCAAACATGTAAATCAACTCTGCCTTGTGTGTTTATTCCAAGAATGAGCACAGTAGACATAGCAGAACCAGGTTTGGAAACGGCATCTCTAATTTTGTTTGGCCAAATTTGCCAAGCATAATAGGTTATGAGCCCTTCTGGGTGTTCCCAAGTAATTACACTTAATTGTTTGTGCAAATCAGAGGATCTATCAGCTACAAGCCCAATTAATTAAATGCAGACACACAAGTCAGATTGGAAAGAAAGAAGGAGGGCTGGATTCCTTTCAGAACTAAGCCCGTGCTATTTTACTTTATTTTGAAAAGCCATAGGGGGAACACACGTAATAACAGTAGCTCCTATGGAACATTCCATCAAGATATGGCAGGCACTATTCACAGCACTGGGACTTCCCAGGACCCTGTCAGAACTCAGAGACGCTTACTGCTGGGGAGGGAGGGAGAAAGGAGAGGAAGGCAGGAGCAGGGCTTACTTCACCAACACAGCAGAAAGGAGAGAAGGCAGGTGGAGAACAGGCCAGGGTGACTGTAAAGTCTAATGAACTGAAGTTCAAGGCGGTCCTAAGGTAGACTTTTAATACTGACCTTATACTTAATAGCTCACCGTAGCCTTGAATTCCTGGGTTTAAGTAATCCTCCTGTCTCAGTCTCCTGAATAGCTAGGACTGTGGGCCACTGTGCCTTGCTAATTAGTATTAGTATTAGTATAATCATTATATTGACAATCATTAGTATAGTCATTATATTTTAGTCCAAATATAATATGATTTGGACTTGACATAGGAGACCTCAAGGGGAATGGGTGATTTCTAAAGACAAGTTTTCTTGCATAACCACCATTCATACACACATAATTTTTATAATATTCAAGAGACGCTTCTTTTATCATTGACTTTACATTTTTCTTTTCTTTCTTTCTTTTTTCTTTCTTTCTTCTTTCTTTCTTTCTTTCTTTCTTTCTTTCTTTCTTTCTTTCTTTCTTTCTTTCTTCTTTCTTTTTTTTTTTTTTGAGACAGAGTTTTACTATGTTTCCCAGGCTGGAGTGCAGTGCCACAATCTCAGCTCACTGCAACCTCTGACTCCTGGGTTTAAGAAATTCTCCTGCCTCAGCTTCCCAAGTAGCTGAGATTACAGGCACTTGCCACCATACCTGGCTAATTTTTGTATGTTTAGTAGAGACGGGGTTTCACCATTCTGGCCAGGCTGGTCTCAAACTCCCTACCTCAGGCAATCTGCCCACCTCAGCCACCCAAAGTTCTGAGATTATAGGCGTGAACCACCATGCCTGGCTTTTTTTTTTTCTTTTGAGATGGAGATTGTTTTTTTCTCTCTTGTTACCCAGGCTGCAGTGCAATGGCTCAATCTCAGCTCACTACAACCTCCACCTCCCAGGTTCAAGTGATTCTCCTGTCTCAGCCTCTCGAGTAGCTGGAATTACAGGCATGAGCCATGACACTTGGCTAATTTTGTATTTTTAGTACAGATGGGGTTTCGCTATGTTGGCAGGCTGGTCTCAAACTCCTGACCTCAAGTGATCCACCCACCTAAGTCTCCCAAAGTGCTGGGATTACAGGCATAAGCCACTGCGGCTAGCCTACATTTTTCTTTTGAATTGATAAGGCAGTTTCCAAATGGCTCCTGCCCTTTTACACTGTTGCCACCATTTCATATCTGAGTATTTTCATCACCTACACCAGCACCATCTACCAGACCCCCAGATGCCCACCCATGCAGCAAGTGACTTCCTATTCTCTTGAATAATTGACATAATAATTTGCACATAATTGACAGTGCAAACCACAGAAGATGCAACGCCACAATTTTTCGTTTTTCAGTTTTAAAATGCCCCCTGCCCAATTTCCCTTTTCAGCCTATGCATCCTAATTTTTTTATTTTTTTGAGACTGAGTCTCACTCTGTCGCCAGGCTGGAGTACAGTGTGGAATGATCTTGGCTCACCGCAACCTCTGTCTCCCAGGTTCAAGTGATCCTCCTGCCTCAGCCTCCAGAGTAGCTGGGATTACAGCCACATGCCACCATGCCCAGCTAATTTTTGTATTTTTAGTAGAGATGGGGTTTCACCATGTTGGCCAGGATGGTCTAGATCTCTTGACCTCAGGTGAGCCTCCCACCTTGGCCTCTCAAAGTGCTGGTATTACAGGCGTGAGCCACTGCACCTGGTTTACGCATCCTAATTTTCTTTCTTTCTTTTCTTTTTTTTGAGACAGAGTCTTGCTTTGTCACCCAGGCTGGAGTGCAGTGACTCGATCTTGGCTCACTTCAACCTCTGCCTCCTGGGTTCAAGTGATTCTCCTGCCTCAGCCTCCCGAGTAACAGTAGCTGGGACTACAGGTACCCGCCACCACGCCTGCCTAATTTTTGTATTTTTATTAGAGATGAAGTTTCACCATATTGGCCATGCTGGTCTCAAACTCCTGACCTTGTGATCCGCTGGCCTTGGCCTCACAAAGTGCTGGGATTACAGGCATGAGCCACCGCACCCGGTCCCATCCTAATTTTCTTAATGCTATCCCAGAATTAGTGTTCACAAAGTCATTCATTCTACAAGCATTTCCTTTTCCAGGGCATCTCTCACTAGTGGCTGAAAGTCAGCTCTCCTATCAGAGACAGAGGAGAGGTTGCTAGCAGAAAAGAAGCCACAGGGATGCTGTGTTCTTTGAAGTATTTAACTTTTGGATGCCTGGCAGGTTTCCAGGTAGGGTGATACAGGCTTTCTTGGTTAAGTCGGGTCAACTAGCCTTTGTTATAAAGACTTGGCCCTGTAATTGCTTTCAGAGGCCACCCTGATTGCCTCTCTGAGCGTCTCAGATTTAACTCTGCACTGTAGCAGGTATCCACCCTGCCTCAGAATTGGTGTTAAGATGCCTGCTTCAGAGCCCTGCCTGCGGATTAGTGACAGACACGCATGGAGTGCTCTGAGATCTGAAGCTGAAAGATGGAGATTTCTTAGAGACATTATCTCAATCTCTCCACAGACAGAGAAAAGCCAGCCCAGGCAGAGCAGATGGCATCAGGGAGATGCTGAAATGGGTAGAAGCAGGAGGTGAAACATTGTTAAGGACCACACAGATAAAGACCCCTCTGGCAACCATTTCCAACTGCCCTAGCCCCTCCTAAACCTACAAACTTCTCCTAATTCTAGAATCATTTTGGGTCTAGAACTCATCCCCTGTCTCAGGAATCAAGCAAAGGATGGCAGAGCTATGATCAAAATGTGAGGGATTAATTAAGCCATGCCACCATATGGAAAGACAGCTTTATGATTCAAGCACAAACGATGACACAACAGGATCGAAGAGTCCTTGACACCTCGGTTGGCTGTTTATTTGTTTCCATGGGAGTTCCTTTCTAGAACCAGCATCTCTTGCTCATCCTAGCTGGAATGGGCCTGAGGCACGCAGCAGCTACTCTCTGCTCGAAATGGCAGCTAGTTACTAAGAGCCTAGAATGAGCCAGGTTTTACGCTGCCCATGAGCTCAGATGGGTGTGAGCTTTACCTTGCCTAATGGTTTCTGGGTGTTTGTACTACATTCACCATCTTCTGGATTATGGAGACCTGAAGGAAATCAAGGACCTTATTTTACCTTAAATTTTATTTATAGGGTCTCACTCTGTTGCCCAGATTGGAGTGCAGTGGTACAATTATAACTCACTGTAGTGTTGAATTCTTGGGCACAAGCAATTCCCCTGCCTCATCCTCCTGAATAGCTAGGACTAGAGGCCACCATGCCAGGCTCATTAAAAAACAATTTTTTTTTTTTCTTTTTGGCCAGGCAGTGGCTCATGCCTGTAATCCCAGCACTTTGAGAGGCTGAGGCAGGTGGATCACTTGAGCTCAGGAGTTCAAGACCAGCCTGGGCAACATGATGAAACTGCGTTTCTACCAAAAAATATATACAAAAATTAGCCAGGCATGGTGGTACGCACATGTAGTCCCAGCTACTTGGGGTGACTGAAGCAGGAAGCTGTCTTGAGCTTGGGAGGCTGAGACTGCAGTGAGCCATGTTCACGCCACTGCACTCCAGCCTGGGCAACAAAGTGAGACCCCCGTCTCCAAAAATGAAACAAAACAAAACAAACGAATATAAATATATATAGTAGAGACAGTTCCTTGCTATGTTGCTCAGGCTGGTCTCAAACTCCTGACCTCAAGTAATCCTCCCACCTCAGCCTTCCAAAGTGTTGGGATTACAAGCATGCCCAACCGCACCTGGCTGAGGCTTTCTTTATAACTTTGCTTCTTTCAAGGCCTAGAGGTCAGACCTAGCTGTCTACATGCAAAAGATGATCTAGTAGCTGTGTATTGGTTGCTTCTAATCACAGGCACCACAGAACCAACCAGTAGCCTTAGGAGTTCCTGGTTATTCAATTCAATGTGCCTAAACATGCGTAGTGTAGAAGGGGAATAAAGAGACTGGAGAGGAGAAAGTTCTCCTTCTAAATTTCACTTCTGCCGTTTGTGATAATAGTAATACAATAGCTATCAAATGTTTTGAGCATACACTATGCATGAGATGCTTTCTGTACATTATCTCAGTTTATCCTCACAAGAATCTATAAAGTGCACATTGTTATTAGCCCCAATTTATACATGAGAAAACTGAAAACTGAGAACCCAAGGTGCTACAGCTAGAAAGTAATAGAGTCAACATTACTTTCAACGGGGTCAATTATTTTTAGGGTGACCAACCATTCTTGTTTTCCTGGAACTTAGGGTTTCCTGAGACATGGAACTTTCAGTGCTAAAATGGGGCAAACTGGAATAAGTCACCCTAATTATTTTCTGAGTACATTTTATTAATACAACAAAGATTTGGTTAATTTATGAGTATTTTGTTCATATCAAGTTTTAGAAATCACAGCTTTGAGTATTCTTTATTGATT
This sequence comes from Cacajao melanocephalus, assembly GCA_963573385.1. NCBI lineage: Eukaryota > Metazoa > Chordata > Mammalia > Primates > Pitheciidae > Cacajao > Cacajao melanocephalus. The sequence continues at coordinate 16,471 of CAUYLG010003085.1, read as the reverse complement.
TAAATTCTGTTCCTCATTTTCCATCTCAAAAATACCTAATTTACGTATATGTTTTTCTAGTGATAATAGTCATTTGAATTGGATTATTAAAAAATAATCTGTATTTATCAGCTAATGCATGATAAAACCATATATAAGTCTCTTAAGTGATCTCAAGATTTTATTGCTCATCTCATTACTAATCTGATGCTTCCATAAACTTGTCATCACTTTATCTACTAACTAGCTACATAATTGACAATGTAAAGAGCAAATATCACAGTCAAAACAGAATAGTTAAACTCACCTGTGATTAAAATAGTACATCAAAATGGTGGGGATAGAGTCTAGCTTTAATTGCAACAAAAACAAATGATAAGTTGGGCCTAATTAAACTAGAGAGCTTCTGCATAGCAAAAGAAACTATCAACAGAGTAAACAATTTACAGAATGGGAGAAAATATTTGCAAAATTTGCATCTGACAAAGGTTTAACATCTAAAAATTGATACAGAATTTAAAGAATTGAACAAGCAGAAAATAACCTTGCTAAAAAATGGGGAAAAGACATGAAAAGACACTTTTCAAAAGCCATACAGGTGTCCAACAAACATATGAAAAAATGCTCTTTATGGCTAATCATCAGAGAAATGCAAATCAAAATCACAATGAGATACCATTTTATACCACTAAGAATGGCTACTATTAAAAAGCCAAAAAACAGCAGATGCCAGTGAGGCTGCAGAGAAAAGGAAAGTCTTATACACTGCTGGTGGGACTGTAAATTAATTCAGCCACTGTGAAAAGCAGTTTGAAGTTTCTCAAAGAACATAAAACGTAACTACCATTTGACCCAGCAATCACATTACTGGGTATATATCCAAAAGAAAACAGATCTTTTTAGCAAAAAGATACCTGCTCTCACATGTTCATCACAGCAGTATTCACAATAGCACAGACATGAAATCAACCTAGGGGCACATCAGTGGTGGATTGGATAAAGAAAATGTGGTACATATTCACCATGGAATACTATGCAGCCATAAAAAATGAAATCATGTCCTTTGTAGTAACATGGATGCAGCTGGAGGTCATTATCCTAAGCCAATTAGTGCAGGAGCAGAAAACCAAAGACTGCATGTTCTCACTCATAAGTGGGAGCTAAACAGTAGACTCTCATGGACAGAAAGATGGCAACAATAGAAACTGGGACTAGTAAAGAGGGAGGGGAGGGAGGGGAGGGAGGGGAGGGAGGGGAGCAAGAGTAGAAAAATGAACTATTGGATACTATGTTCAGTACCTGGGTGATGGGATTATTTATACTCCAAACCTCAGCATCATGCTATGTACCCAGGTAACAAACTTACACACATACCCCCTGAATCTAAAATAAAAGTTGGAAAAGGGGGGAAAAAAAGAGTCTGGCTTTATAGAGAGGAAAACCACACTTTTTTTTTTTTTTTTTAAAAAGAGACAGTCTCACTGGGTCACCCAGGTGCAAGTATTGTAGTGTTATCATAGCTCACTATAACCTTGCACTCCTGGACTCAAACAATTCTGCCTCAGTCTCCCAAGTAGCACTACCACACCTGGCTAATTTTAATTTTAATTTTTTTATAGAGATGGGGTCTCACTATGTTGCCCAGGCTGGTCTTGAATTCCTAGCCTCAAGTGATCCTCCTGCCTTGGACTCCTAAAGTGTTAGGATTATGGGTATGAGCCACTGTGCCTGGCCAAACATACATTTAAAATGTTTTATTCTTCTTATAGTCAACAAATATTATAAATTTCCTACTTTGTGCCTGGTGCTCTACAAGATGCTGAGATACAGTGGTTAACAGGACACAGTTCTTGCTTTTATTGTCCAGCAGAGTTGATCTTAACAACCAATTACACAATTAATTATTTGATCTCAGCGATGATCCAGACTACATAGAAGTATGGGGAGTACTGGGGCCTGTGGGTGGGGGACACTTAGCATAGCAAGGTGATGACTCCAGGAACCTGCAAGGATGAAATCAGAACTCTGTGCCTGACTCAGAGGTGGTGTCTGAGAGGTCAGGTGAGGACAGAATGTAGCACCTCCTGCATGTAGGTCTTCCAAGGATTAAAATGAAGATGGAGTGAATCCAGAGTTGTTAGGAAGGGAGTTGTGGAAGCGGGGTGAACAGAGAAGACGCCATGTGGTTGAGAACACCTATGTCACTTGACATTATCACAAATGAGAAAAAGTATAGCTGCTCCGATCCCTAGAAAATAATTATGGTGTCACAATTTCTGGGGCAAATGAGAATATGTGTTTGTGTATATGGAGGCACGAGGCATTTTTATTTAACCCTCATTACAATTCTTTCCATTGCAATCATGATCATTGTTTTACACATGAAGAGACTGAGGTTCAGCGAGGGGGGGCTGGAAAGTCACCCGGATAGAAAATAACTAAACGGGCCAGGCATAGTGACTCATGCCTGTAATCCCAGCATTTTGGGAGGCTGAGGTGGGCAGATCATGAGGTCAGGAGTTCGAGACCAGCCTGACCAACATGGTGAAACCCTGTCTCTACTAAAAATACAAAAATTAGCCAGGCATGGTGGTGCCCACCTGTAATCCCAGCTACTCAGGAGGCTGAGGCAGGAGAATCGCTTGAACCCGGGAGGGGAAGGTTGTAGTGAGCCAAGATGGTGCCACTTCACTGCAGTCTGGGTGACAGAGTGAGACTCTCTCCCAACAACAACAACAACAACAACAAAAGGAAAATAAAATAATTAAACCACATACTAGAAAAAGCACACACAGTGGAATCATTCATCCTAGACACTCTCAAACACTGTGAGCTCCAGTTTTTCTGAGATAAAATAATAATCCCTCTTTTGTTAGGGTTATTCCCCTGGAAAAAATCATGTGTTTTAATTGCCCACTGGGCAATAAAGCACATAGTAGGTGCTTAAGAAAGGGCAGATTCCTGCTAGCTGTGATGTCTCTTTCATACCTCAGTTGCCTTATTAGTATTGCTTTAGTCTTGTAAGAGGCTTGTCTTGGAGCTTTGGGGGAATACGAAATGGAAGAAAGGCTCTCAGCTGTGATCTTTGATGAGTCAGAACAAGCTGCCATCAGCTGAGTGGCAGGGGCAGACATAGAAAGTCAGCAACTTCCAGAACCTCAAACTCAGTGCTCACTGCTGAACTAAGCCTTAGAGGCTGCAGGAACAGGAGAGAGCACCTGCGGAGGGCCGTGGGAGAGGCTTCCCACGGTGCCGAAAGAAGACTCAAGACAGCAGCATCATTTCCTCAGCCAGCTGCACTAATAGAAGCTAGCATGGGTTTTTTCAAGCATCCCAGAACCTCCTGCATGGAAAAAACATCTGATTGTCCTCCCTTGGTCAATTTTTTCAAAGCTGAATAGCCATAATGTGAGACAGTAGTTCTCTTATTTATTTATTTATTTTAGAGACGGGGTTTCACCATGTTGGCCAGGATGGTCTCGGTCTCTTGACCTCATGATCTGCCTGCTTCAGCCTCCCAAAGTGCTGGGATTACAGGCGTGAGCCACCGCGCCCGGCTGGAGACAGCAGTTCTCAATATTGAAGCATTGTAAACACAGATGTGCATGGGCTCTCGCGCACATACACACGCACCAAAGAAACAAAAACTACACCAAATGGAAACCACAACTAGACTTTGAGTCAGATTAACCTGGATCCTGGCTTCTCCACCTCCAAGCTGTGGGACTTTAGGCGAGTACTCTGATGTCCCTCACCTTGGTTTCCTTCTTTATAAGGGAGAATAATAATACCTACTTTACAGGGTTACTAGGACTGAAGCTATGTGTAAGGCACACAGCTCAGAATGTGGCACATGGTAAACATTCATTATCTGATGTTTACCGTTTTGAGCATTCTGCTGGGCACTGGAACATTAGGACAGCATATTTTGTGTAAAAGCCTTTCCTAAACACAAGTTATCAGTTCAGCTTTTATTAGAGGCCGGGTGCAGTGGCTCACGACTGTAATCCCAGCACTGTGGGAGGCCGAGGCAGGTGGATGACTTGAGGTCAGGAGTTCGAGACCAGCCTGGTTAACAAGGTGAAACCCCGTCTCTACTAAAAATACAAAAAAATAGCCAGGCGTGGTGGCAGGTTCCTGTAATCCCAGCTACTCAGGAGGCAGAGGTTGCAGAAGAATCACTTGAACCCCAGTGGAGCAGAGATTGTGCCGTTGTACTCTAGCTTGGGCAACAAGAGCAAAACTCCAACTGAAAAAATAAAAGATTTTTATTATGAAAAATTTCAAACATATAAACCATGCTTGTGTGCGTGCGTGCGCGAAAGAGAAATAGTTTAACAAATCCCTGTATGCCCAGCACTGAGCTTCAGTATTTGTCGACTCATTGGCCAATCTTGTTTCATTTTGACCTATTTCCTATTCCCTAAACTTGTCATATTTTGAAGCAAATTTGGGCATTTTATCCACAGATATTTCAAACTATTTTTAAATCAAGTTTTCAGTTATCTGTTTGTTGGGGGAAATAATCCAAATTCCTTTTTGTGGGTGAGGTTTTTTAAGGTAAAATTTACATATAGTAAAATTAACATTTTAGAGTATAGTTCTGAGTTTTGACAAACCCAAGTTCTTTAGACGATTCTTCAGTCATTTCTTTATCCAATTAAAAGACATATATTCCAGTACTAACTAGATGAATGAATACACAAAGTGTTTTGCAATTCTTGGTGACATTAACAGAAGAAAGGAAACGTCCTCCCTCGGCGGGTTCCTGAATCACAGTTTATTTTGACTTGGAAACACAACATGTTTGATTGCCTGGAACATAAGTCACCCAGGAATAGATTTACTAGCATCAGGCATTGTTTAGGGCAACTGAGTTTATGCTGATGCTTTCATTCCTAATGGCCGTAATGAATGGAAGGTTGCTAAGAAGCTTGATTATTATTGGGTTCGTTAATAACTAAACCTAACCTGACTCTATTGGGACTGTGATGAATACAAATAAAAGTAACTTTGTTAATGAAGAAGAACTTTTTTTTTCTGGTAACTGCTATATACTCAATAACAAAGAAACAAAGGACCAAGCAAAAAAGCAAGTGCAGATGCCAGGAAGTCAGTCACAACTACTTTCCTCTCCCAGGGTCCCCTATGGGATCTGAGAACACCTCCCAGCCAGTGTGCCCTCTATTGTTCCGGTTACTTTGTTATCTCCTCGACTCTGATTTTGAAGGGTGGCACAATTTTTCTAGTAAGAAAACCCGTGTTGGACCCAGACCAGGAGAGTTCAGGAAGACCACCTCACCCTCTGAATGAGTCTAGAGTGGTGGTGTAGTTCAGAGCTCCTTGCTTTTAATGCCACCTGTAAGAGGATAATTATTTACTACAGAAGCACTTGCCTGGGGGCTGTCAAGATTGAATATTGTGTTTCATCACAACTGGCTCTAAGCAGTTGAAGCTATTAAAGGAGCATGAACTTCAAGTCATCACAGTACCCGAGACCCCCTACAGCACCGAACAACACACAGACTTAGGGCTCATTCTATCTTGTCCAGAGGGCTCATTTTCAATGCTTAGTACCACCATGAATTCTCCTTTTTCGGTACTCTGAGACCCCCGACTTTCTCCACCTCGGAGAACTAAGTGAATTTCTTCACTGGCACGTGCAGCCTTGCTTGGCGGAGTTAATAGCCTCATTTTGTTTCTTGTGGTTATTGTTTTTGCTTTGTTTTATTTTTGTTGTCAGCTTTGGCAGTCTTTGTTTTTTTCTACAGCAGGAAGAATAAAGGTTCTGGCTGGATGTGGTGGCTCACGCCTGTAATTCCAGCACTTTGGGAGGCCAAGGAGGGTGAATCACCTGAGGTCGGGAGTCCAGACCAGCCTGGCTAACATGGTGAAATCCCATCTCTACTAAAAGTACAAAAATTAGCCGGGCATGGTGGCACGTGCCTGTAGTCCCAGCTACTCCGGAGGCTAAGACGGGAGAATCGCTTGAACCCAGCAGGTGGAGGCTGCAGTGAACCAAGATCACACCACTGCTCTCTAGCCTGAGCAATGAGAGTAAGACTCCATCTCAAATAAATAAATAAAGGATAGAGGTTCCACTAAAATGGCCTTGACCAGATTTATTTCATGACGCTAGTGGACATCTCAGCCAGACAGCACGAGTCCCTCTGTGCTCAGCTTTGGTCTTCTGGTGGGCTTGGATTGAAACGGGGTCTCCCAATGGCCATCAGGCTCAGATGGTATGATTATGTTTCTTGCATGCACACCAAGTTTACTTTATTTAATTCAGGTGGACTCAGTTACCGTGCTTTTGACTTGTTTTGTCATTCTGGTCGGCAATCTCCTGCAAGGCTTGGTTTTAACTCAGAGTCTTTTCCAGTAGCACTTTCAGTGTCGATTTATTGTGTATTTGTTTGTCTATGTTTCATCTGAGAAGAGAAGCAAACACTCTTTCCTTGGGGTTCCTTGTCTGTCTTTTGGCCGGTGAAGGAATCCATTCTATATCTGTTTTTTGTTAAGCATGTCAAGTTCAAAAATGGTTAATACCTTCCCTTCAACCCAACATAAACTATTTCAGTTCCACAATGGGCACCCTTTTCACTTGGCTGTAAACTCTGTTATTACACCACACTCTAGGGATATCGGATCCAGATACAAGCAAACTAATGAATCAGATGATAAATTCTCAGACTCTATGGGAGCCCTGAAGTTAACAACTTTGTAGAGACTTAAAAGCACTTATGTAAATTTAAAATAAGAGTACTCGTAATTTCCAAAAGGCAAAACAGCCTAACCTCTATTGTTATTAAACATTTTAGTTATTTTAATGAATATTTTCCTGCTGAGCCTGCATCTCTGAAAAAGAAAGATTTAGCTGTGAGTTAAGTTAATGATTCTGGTCACTGAGTTATACAATAAGATAAAATGGAGTTCACTTGGTTCTTTTAAACAATTTAGAAGGTTAATTATTGTTATACTGTTGTATGTTAATTATTATTATAAATTTCTCCTATATAACATAGGAAAAACCTATATATAACATAGAAGGAATTTATAATCATGGTTATAATATTTATCATCAAGAAATATTTGAGGATTAGCTTAGTTTGAATAATGTCTTCTCTCTGATTTTAACATGATATAAAAATAATTTTAGCATAATATTCTAGTTTATACTAGATAGCTTAAATAATTGGAATTTCCTAGATTTGTCTTAAGCTAATGCCACTTTCATAAATGTTTAGAATTATAAACATGTAAATATATGTATTTAGTTAGATTAAATTACAATAACCAACATCTTCTAGAACAAAGTCTTCTCCCAGGCCCAACCCTGCTTAGCTTCCAAGATCAGAGGAGATCGGGCGCCTTAAGGGTGGTATGGCCATATATTAGAATCAAGTCATTTAAGAAGACATTAATCCAGTGTTTTCTAATCTAATGTCTTCTAAGAAGACATTGGTTATTTCAACTTCAATCATTCAACAAATTATGGGAATCTACAGAGTCACTAGAAACTACTGATGTAAATTCTAAAGTGGTATTTTTCTGATACTTTAGTATCATTAGTGATTTTTTGTTCTTAGCTATTGTTTTTTGAAAGGTGACCTGAATTTCTTTTTTTTTTTTTTAGACAGAGTTTTGCTCTGTCACCAGGCTGGAGTGCAGTGGTGTGATCTCAGCTAACTGCAACCTCTGCCTTCTGGGTTCAAGCAATTCACCTGCCTCAGCCTCCCAAGTAGCTGGGACTACAGGTGTGTACCACCACGCCCAGATAGTTTTTGCAATTTTTGGTAGATTCACCATGTTAGCCAGGATGATCTTGATCTGACTTGAATTTAATTTCTAAGATCTCTAATTGACTTTGAAATCATAAAAGTTGGCAATCAATAATTTTTATTTCAAATTTCTAAAGCAAGAAAAGATATATGGAGTTATGTGTATTAGTTTTCTGTTATTGCTGTAATAAATTACCACAAACTTAACGGCTTAAGGAAACAAGTGTATTATCTTACAGATCTGGTCAGAACTGCAAGTCTAAAATCAGAAGTCTAACCTCAAGGTGCTGGCTGCTCTGCATGCCTTCTGGAGACTTCAGGGAGAATCTGCTTCCTCACCTCTTCCAGCTTCAGAGGCTGGCTGCATTCTTTGGTTTCTTCCTCTAATCTTCAAAACCAGCAGCTAAGCATCTTTTCTCCTCTCTGACTTCCTGCTGCCTTCTTATAAGGACCCTTGTGATTAAATCAGACCCACTCAAATAATATGAGATAATCTCAAGATCCTCAAAGTAAAAACATCTGCAAAATTCCTTTTGCCAGGTAAGATAACACAGTCACAAGTTCCTAGACTAGGATATGAACATCTTCGAAGGACTGTTCTTCAGCCTATCATTGTCTCGTATAATGAGTTTAACTTATATTCTTGCCTACACATGAATGCATTTGCTCTTTTATAACACTTTAATAAAAATGGTAAAATCAATGTGACATAAATATTGTCTTACGTTAAGATTAATAATATAAAAAATTATGGAGTGCACCTATTTATGTATGTTTCAATGTACAAACACAATGGTATAGAAACATCAATAAGCAAAAGCTTCAGATATGACAGAAATGAGACATTTAATAGTATCAGCAAGTTACGACTTTGGACTATAGATAGATTTTCTTTCCTTATGAGGAAAGAAGGCACTATTCTTATTTGATGTAGAACTAGTTCCCAGTTCTTAACAGTTTATCTTTGTTTTTCCTTTTATGTTTTTTCTTACCATGCTTCTAGGTTGTTTTAAATGAAGCAATAAGGATTCTTCAGGAAGAATTGACTCTTTTTTTTTTTTAAACAGTCTTGCTCTGTCACCCAGGCTGGAGTGAGTGGCACAATCTTGGCTCACTGTAACCTCTACTTCCTGGGTTCAAGAGACTCCCATGCCTCAGCCTCCCAAGTAGCTGGGATTCCAGGTGCCTGCCACCATACTGGGGTAATTTTTTTGTATCTTCAGTAGAAATGGGGTTTCACTGTGTTGGCCAGCCTAGTCTCGAACTCCCGACCTCAGGCCATCTGCCTGCCTCAGCCTCCTAAAGTGCTGGGATTACAGGTGTGAGCACTGTGCCCAGCCAGAATTGACATTCTTAATTATTGTTATGTAACTTATCTTAATTTGTTCCTCTGTTTAATGAGGCGGTCAAGACAACTCTCCATTGTTCTTGTGAAAATCTATTCTGAAGACTCCTTTTCCTATTGCTTTCCCCAAAATGAGGCTCTAAACTTAGAGTCATAAAACTCTAAGGATACACACACACACACACACACACACACACACACACACACACACATATATATATATATATTTTTTTTTTTTTTTTTGAGACAGAATCTTACTCTGGTGCCCAGGCTGGAGTGCAGTGGCATGATCATGGCTCACTGCAGCCTTGACCTCTCAGCCTCAAGCAAGTCTCCCACCTCAGCCTCCGCTGGGACTATAGGCGTGCACCACCATGCCTAGCTAAGTTTTGTATTTTTTGTAGAGACAGGGTTTCGTCATGTTGCCCAGGCTGGTCTCAAATTCCTGAGTTCAAGGGATCCACCTACCTTGGCCTCCCGAAGTGCTGGGGTTACAGACGTGAGCCACTGCACCCTGCCAAGGACATCTTTTAAACCCAAAATACCTTTGGGTTTTCCTGGACAGTAATTGAGTAAACACAGGGATTTTTTTTTTCACCATATAAAAAAAAGACAATAAAAATAATTACACTTGTCTGACATTGTCCAGATTTTAAGTCAATCAAAATTACTATGAGAATTTAGTTACCAAACTCACTTTGAGTTTGGATCCTTCTTAGAGAATTCCATGGAGTTTTCTTCTTTTAAGATGCATGTTGAAAATGCTACTAGCTGCCTTATGACAGGATACATTCAAGGAAATTAATTTCCATATCTGGGCTACGATAAATACATTTATCTGTAAAAATGACACCTTCCAGGTTAACGTTCAGTAATCAACTTTTGAGAACAAAAAGAGTAGCTATAGTGGTCACAATTTTGTCTAAGTCATATATAATGTTTTTATTAATGGTAAATTGTTCCAGAAGAAGTAATTAATAAAGCTTTTTTATTTAACTATATTCATGAGATCAAGGAAAATGTCCTTGTGCTGGTTGAATGAATTATACTATTTTCTGTTAAACTTTAGGAATATTTGGTTTTAATGGTGCTTAAACACTTCAGAGGTATAGTTAACAATATTTATCAATTGCCAGGTGGTACTCCTTGTGGCTTTGTGTATTTCTGCTAAGGTGATATCATCATCCAATGTGGGCATTGGAGCAGAGAAAGAGTCTCCCATCCTGGGAGGCATGAGTGGATTTGCATGCCAGATTGAGATCTCAGTGTTTACACTGGCCATCACCCAAAGGTCCTGCCTATCCAGGAGCGAATGGTCCAGAGGTCACAGGGATACTGGTTTCATCACCTTATGCATGGGTTTCTTCCTTGGCATGGGGTTCCTGATTAAAACACTGCATTAGAAAGTGCCCCAAACATTGGCAATCACAACCAATGAAATTGCCCAGAATGTGCCTGCTGGTCCAACTCAACTATAAAACCTTCACTGACTCGCTCTAACGATGTCAAGCTAAAGAATCACGTGTGAGTTCTCTACTGACCAAACAAGGCAGCTGTGCACTGGCTAACACCTCCTGTGGCATTTGGATTAATGTTTAGGAGTAAGTCAAGAAGTTCCTATATCAAATGTAAGAACTGGAAACTTTTTGTCTAAGACAGGTTGGACTGACCAGTGGACTGTTTCCTCATGACTTGGGCTTGTCTATCTAGGGGGCTGATTAGAGCATGCTACTATTAGTTATGTTGTACCTGGTTGTTGCTATTGTAAAGTATATTGTTAACAAGGTCTTAAATGCTGTTGCCCGGCCATCTTCTTGTTGGTTCATACATCAGCTAATTCTATTTCTAAAGGAGACTTAAGTGACTTAAATGAGCACAGTGAGATCAGGAACAATGGCACTGAAACCAAATTGGCAGTGTGGACCCGAATATCTGACAAACTGCTTATCCTTTATGTTCTCATCTATTATCTCAGAAAGAGGGAGAACCAAGGGGAGGGTAATTTCCACTTACAGCAGTACTTGCCTAGGTAAGAGCAAAGCTGAACGTCGTGTGTGAACACAATTGGCTCTGACAAATATTGAGTGACCTTCATGTCTCAGACCCTTGATGGATATAACTGAAGATGTTCCTCACACATGATGACAGGACTTGATTTAAACTGCTGTTTTCAGACCTCTGGTCTATCTCTATCCTATCAGAATGCTGGTCTTCCATGATAAATTAGACTAAGCATGAGGAGCTCCCCACTTCTAAAACTTACAGAGCCTTGAGTTTTCCCACAGAGTACTTGGTGAATTTCTCCACTGGAACGTGCTGTGTTAGCTGGCAAGTTTATAGATTTGGTTTTATAATTTTCTTTTTCATTTCTCATTTTTTTTATTTTACTTTTGACCCAATAGTAACACATATGGTTTCTGAATCAGATCAATCAGGATGCAGATTCTGCTTCTTTCTAAAAAATAAAGTGAAAAAAAAGTTGAACTCTGGACAATTTAGTTAAAATTTTCCAAAATTTACATACGTAGGTAGTGAGTTGGTGGCAACATTTTATCTTGGTTTATCAGGATTTAATTTGAGCTTTTTACGTATCTTCTTCATCAAATGGCAGGTCTCAAAAGCTATATTATGAAATAATAAAGTGTTATGTAACTTATTAAACCTCATTTATTTTTATGCATTTATGATTTTTGCCATATTATTTATGATTTTGCTTTAAATTCACTCTGTTTTTTTTTTTACTTAATTAATTGGGGAAAATAAGCTTTATATTGCTATGGTAAATGGAGAGCAGTATCATTATGTAAACATAAGGTAAATATAAAAACAAGAACATACATATTTTTGAATTGAGGTTTGTCTTGGTACTACCAGAAACATGCTTATCACAACTTATGAAAAACTGATGTGATTCAATGGCATAGGCTTTTGGAGTTCTTTCAAATGGCCAACCCATGTGTGATACCCTAAGATCAGATGTCAGTAAAATCCAAGCCTCCGTCAGTCCAGTCTTCTTCCTCCATTGTCCTGAGGTCTCTCTCTTCACCAGCATTTTGTTTTTATACCTTCCCAACTCTAATGCATCTGGCTTGTCTCTCTCTCTCTTTGCCCTGTGTCTCCCTTCGGCATGCATCAGAATTGGATGCCCTAGCTTTGGTCTTTAATTCTCAGTATATTAACCATAGTAGTTAGGATTCTGTGGTTGCAAGCAACAGAAACCCAATTCCTGCTGACTTAAACAACAAAACAAGATTTATTGGAAGGATTGGGGACACTCATGGAATTGAATGAGAAGCTGAAAAACCAGGCTCTGAAAAGGTTGAGAGCCAAACACCTTTGAGGATCAAGGGCATAGGAATGAATGGGTAGTTTCTTCAGTGTCCTCATCCTGTGACACTTCCTCTCTTGGTTATTTGGGATCATCAAGCCGAATTTATCTTTGACTTCTGGGACACCATGCCCAGTCCTTTTCAGGAAACACTGTGGAAATCCAGCCTCAGTACTCAAGAGGTTGAGTCACTTAGCGCAACTCTCTTTACTTCTCTTGGCCTTGGTTTCCTCACGTGTTAAGTGGGGGGAGATGATACTTCATGAGGCTTAGGGAAAATAATTATGAAAAGCAAAAGCTCCTCTAGTGGAGTAAATATAAGCAGAGCCACTGGAGCCACATAAATCTGGGTTCAAATCTTGATTCTAATGTATACTAGCTGTGTATCTTTGTGTGATTTATTACACTTCAGTTTCCTCATCTATAAAGGGGATAATGACAATGTTTACCTTATTGTAATTAACTTGGTATTAAGCACATAATAAATGTACATTAATGTAAGTCATACAAGGAAAACAGGCAATAGATGTGATGATAACTTTGTGAAGTTATTAATATCAATCATTCCTTCTTAGGGGTGAGTATTGAAGCCATGCCTTCTCCCAAATATAATTTAACAGGACAGTTATGAGAAACTTATGTTTTGAAGTAACCTTTTCACATATGAGAAAGGAAGCCCTTGTTCCCAGTAAATGGTGGTGCTGGATCTCAACCTCTGTGTAATCCACAAAGCTCTGCCTGCTTCAGGCTCATGCCTTTTCTGGAGCCTGAAGTGTTCTTGGCACATCTTTTATAAAAGAAAGCCTTCCTTTCTTCCTGTTGCAAATTGCGTGCACATTTCTGCTCCCTGAGACCAGCCTTCATTTCTCAACCAGCCTTCTTAGCTTCCCCACTCCCCCTCCTTCAATGAGAATAAGTTGACTTGTAATTAAGGTCATATTTTATCAACCAAGAAAGGCAGTCGCTGATGTGGCTGGGGTGCTACAGCTCCGCTCAGCGTTCCTTTGGTGGATTACCCTTGCATTGACCATCAGTTGTTGTTTTCAGGCTGGAGACAGAAGAATGATTTTGATGGCTTGAAATTAACAACTGGATTTATAGCTTGTAAATAGTCCTTGTGGCGAGATTTTCCTTCTCTGCTCTAATCCCTTCTTCCCATTCAGACCTCATGTATGCATCCCTTGCCAGAAAGGATTATCCTTAGAATAGAAAACAAGAGTCTTTGGAGCATTGCAGGCTGCTTCTGCTGAGAAGTCCACATGCAGCCTCTGTGCGTCTTTGATGTGCAACAGTTCTACCCTCTGGGGTGGGTGCAGCTACACTGGCCCACCGCAGCCTGGCTGTCTGGGTCCAGCCAAGATAGTGATCACTTACCACGTACTCTATTTTCTTCTCTCACAGCAAGAAAGTTTCTGACCTCTTCCTATTATTTTTAATCTATCTCTTAACATAATAGTCTCTGCAAAAGGACAGGCAGTTTTCCCAGACAGTCTGGCTGTGATAGTGATGGAGGAGCTGGTTTGGAAAAATGGGAATGTTCTCCAAACCACAAAAGTCAATCTAAGCCATTAGAGGGGTACTGTGAAGCCTGGCTGCCTTTTCCTATCTTCAAATTGCATTGGCTTTTATGATTCAAATGGGAAATAAGCAGAAGTCGCCAGAGATCCCTGCCGGAAAGAAAGTTCCGCATCAGAAGCAAAAGAGAGAACGATCCATGTCCAAACAGCTGTTCTGGGACATTGGCTCTGAGGTGGGTGGATGGGCCCAGTACTCACGAGAAACTAGAAGAACTGTGAAGGGAAGCACCCCATGTTGGCTTTGTGTAACTCACACAGCTGCTGGGTAGTTGGTGACAGGACACACCTCAAAACCAGTGCCCTTGGGATGTGGCATGGACAATGACATTCAGTCCCTGCCTACTTGTTATCGATGGGAACGTAAGTCTCTCTCCGGCTCTTTCCCTTCCCCCAGCATCAACCCAAAATGTTTTAGATTAACGTCAGGTTTTAAATGTGAACGACATGTCAGCAAGCCCCCTAGACAGCATTATTTATTCTCCTAATGTTGGACTTTTGTAGTGACTGTACATTGTACCAGCACCTTCCTCCCAGTGACATTGACATCACTCTGCTCAAATCAGTTAATTTCACCATCACCGACTGATTCATTGGGCAGAAACCACAAGTTCACATGCCAAGGCGTGGGCTAAACTCTGTGACCCCTCCATTGAAAAGGCAAAACTGTATCACTGTGTTTTCATACAAGCCAGCACTGGGAAGCAGTTCACTTTTGTTAGATTTTTATTTTTCCTCTTTGTGGCAATGTAACCTTTCATGACACTTGTCTACCATTTGCTTCTTTGGTAGCATCCTCAGTTGGAATTGGTCTCTGACAATCAATATTTTTGGAGCTCATTAATGGACTATGCTAAAGTAATTTCCATATGCTATTTTTTTTTTTCAGACAGATTCTAATGGCGCCACTGCCCAGGCTGGAGTGCAGTGGCGCCATCTTTGCTCACTGCAACTTCCGCCTCCCGGGTTCAAGTGATTCTTCTGTCTCAGCCTCCCAAGTAGCTGGGATTACAGGCATGTGCCACCACAACACCTGCCTAATTTTTGTATTTTTAGTAGAGACGGGGTTTCGCCATATTGGTCAAGCTGGTCTTGTATTCCTGACCTCAGGTGATCCACCCTCCTTGGCCTCCTAGAGTGCTGGGATTACAGGCGTGAGCGACTGTGTCCAGCCTCCATATGCTATTTTTTAAAAATTGTCAGAGCAACTTGTTGAAATAGGTGGTATAATCCTTATTGTGCCAAAGACAGGAAAGATGTTCAGAGAGATTAGGAAATTGTCCAACCTACAGATGAGCTGTAAATATATTGGCTATAAATTATAAATTCTGAAAGAGCACACACAAGTGTTACATCCATTCTTCTTCTCTATACCTCTTTACCGTGACCCTCTCCATCTCTCATCTCTGGAAACATCTCTGAGCAGGTTGCACAGGAGAAAAGGTGCTGAGGCTTGAGCTGCCCTGACAGGACAGAAGCCAAGTTGATTCTGCAGGGTCTACCCTGCCAGCTGAGACTCGGGCTTCAACACAGCAGGCCCGAGACTTGCTCTTTATTATCTGCCTTGAGTTCAAAAGAAAGACATGGCAAGCACGCATAGTGCCGGGGAGGGACGGATGGGCTTCCACAAACGTGAACACACCCACCAGGCTGTGGACTGATGATTTCAGCCCAGCCCAAACCAAATGCTGCTCTTTGAAGCCTGCAAACTTTTCCTTATGACTCATCCTTTCTGATTTCCAGCCAACTTTCCACCATGGAAGGGCCTAAGGCCCAGCAGAAAAGTGCCTGCTTATCCTAGGAAAGGAAGTGTCCTGGAGAGCCGTGAAAACGCTTCTCAGGAGATCCCCCTGCTGGCTTTTCAGATCCACCAGCTTGAATCCTTGGGGAAACATCCAAAAATTCTAGGCTTTCTTCCAAATGGAAACTGAATCCTGAATCTTTGAAACTGTCCACATGCATTTCAGACCACTCACTGTGAATTTGGTTATGTTGTGGTGTGAAGTTTTGGACTGATGGCCCATCATAATACTTGGGTAAAATATGAGATTTCATGCTTTTGGATTATAGTTTCCACATAGCTTCTACCTCCCAGATGCCCCTGTCTTTCTACAAGTCTTTGTAAAAACTCTTCTGCAGAATCAGCAACATTAGATCACTGGTTCAGCCGCCTGCATTAAGTACGTCCTTGTCCAAAGACCAGCTGAAAATGGTTTAAAAGGACAGAAAGGAATCATTGACTCAGTAACTAAAAAGGTCCAGAGGTAATTGGCATCAGGTGAGGCTTGATCCAGGTGCTCACAAAGTATTATTAAGGCTCAGATTTTTTTTTTTTTTTTTTTTTTTGAAAGAAAGAAAAAGAGAGGAAAGAAAGTGAGAGTGAAAGAAAGAAAGAAAAAGAATGTATGAGAGAAAGAAAGAGGAAGAAAAAGAGGGAGAGAGAACAGGATTCTTGTTCTACTGC
>CAUYLG010003084.1:0-13175 GCA_963573385.1 Cacajao melanocephalus | reverse complement strand
GTCTGCCCTGGGGTGGTTATCACCCTACCCCCTTACTTATATCCTCCCCGGCGAAACCACCCCACACACCAACACCACCAAAAAAAAAAAAAAAAAAAAAAAAAAAAAAAAAAATATATATATATATATATATATATATATATATATATCTGTGTGTGTGTGTGTATATATATATATACACACACACACACACACACACGTACAGACACACCAATTAGCTGGGCATGGTGGCAAGCACCTGTAGTTCCAGCTACTGGGGTTAGGGGACAAGAGGATCAGGTGAGCCTTGGGAGGTTAAGCCTGCAATGAACCATGATTGTGCCACTGCACTCTAGCCTATAGCTCCACCTCTCCAACAGTATCATTATTACCCATATTCTGCAAGAATAATGTTCAAATGTTCAAAAATAAAATCAACTAAGCAATTTCCTATGATTCTTACAGACTACGGCAAAAGGGCCAGAACTGGGTATATAACTCCTGATCATTTTCTTATTACAAAAATCTCACATCTGGCTGTGCATGGTAGCTCATGCCTATAATCCTAACACTTTGGAAAACTGAGATGGGTGGATTATTTGAGCTCAGGAGTTCAAGACCGGGCTGGGCAACATGGTGAAACCCCATCTCTATAAAAAAATACACACACAAAAATTAGCCAGGTGTGGTGGCACATGCCTTGTTAAATACATATTCCTTGTCTTTCCCCTAATATTAGCTTTAAATGTTGAATGGTGGGAAGTGGCAGAGTGCACTAGGGCAACGTACATGGTCAGGAATTGTTTATAGTTTTTTTTTGGAAACAGTTTCACTCTGTCTCTCCTGCTGGAGGCAATGGCTCAGTCTCGGCTCACTGCAACCTCTGTCTCCCTGGTTCAAGTGATTCTCCTGCCTCAGCCTCCTGAGCAGCTAAGATTATAGACATGCACCACCACATCCCGCTTATTTTGTATTTTTAGTAGAGACAGGGCTTCACCATGTTTCCTAGGCTGGTCTCGAACTCCTGACCTCAGGTGATCCACTCGCCTCGGCCTCCCAAAGTGCTGGGATTACAGACATGAGCCACTGCACCAGGCTGGAACTGTTTAGTTTTATCTGTAATATTCTAGTATTTTAAAGTAGGTAATGTACTATTAGTATAGTATATTAAAGTAGGTAATGCACCACCATGGTGGTGCATGCCTATAGTCCCAGTCAGGGACTGGGAGGCAGGAGGATCATGTGAGGCCAGGAGTTAAGAGGCTGCAGTGCACTATGATCATAGCTGTGAATAGCCACCGCCATTTCAGTCTGTGCAACATGCTATGACACTATCTCTTTTAAAAAAAGAAAAGAAAAGAGAGAGAAAGACCAGGCTGGGCAACATGGTGAAACCCCATGTCTACAAAAAATTTAAAAAAAAAAAAAAAATTAGCCAGGCATGGTGGTGCGTGCCTATAGTCCCAGCTACCCAGGAGGCCAAGGTGAAAGGATCACCTGAACCTGGGAAGTCAAGGGTGCAGTAAGGCATGATCACTTCACTGCATTCCATACTGGGAGACAGAGGGAGATCCTGTCTCAAACAAAAAAAGAGTTTAAAAACAAGTATTTAGGCTCCTCAACAAACGAGCCTCTAACTGCAATTCCAATGTTAATGCTATCTGTTTTTCATTCTTCCAATGTTCTATGCTCTTTCTATATTTAATTTAGTTGTACGATGCTGAGAAAATCCTTATTCATACAGTTAAGTACTTAAAAATGACAATCTTTTAACTTTAAATTCACCTTGAATCTTGGGAAGCTTGTCAATTAAAGTAATTTAGAAGCTTGAAAGAAAGATACAAGGAATTTTGAGTTAAAGCTGAATGACTAACTACTTAATAACCACTTACATTTTTATCAAAATAAAGTACAGAAGGCATACAAAATTATAAATTATTATGATTTGAAATCTCTTATATCCATCCATCTAACTGGGCTACTAAACCATGATGACAGCATGTACCATCAGCAGATGGGCTATAGAGCCTTCTTAAATATGCCTCAGCTGAAGCATGTATGATACAGTGGTAGATTAATTTAGATGCCGTACAATTTTATGTAGGCCAACATGAGACCTGAATATTTTTTAAGTGACTAGGACAGGGCCTACAACTTTCTTAACTGATAACAAATTTAAAAGGTTTGAAAAACATAGAAGCCCAGAGATAGGAGAGGTGCTATTCTGAAATCTGCGCAGGAGTGAATTAATCAAGTACATAACTAAGAGAAATGAAAACATATGTTCACACGAAAGCATGTACACGAATCTTCACAGCAGCATTATCCCTAATAGCCCGAAAGTGGAAGCTACCCAAATGTTCACTGATGAATGGATAAATCAAATACAGTTTATATTCATAAAATGAAATGTTATTTCACCATAAGAAGGAATGAAGTACTGACAGATACTACATGGATGAGCCTATGGCATTATGCTAAGTGAAAGACACCAGTCATGAAAGACCACATATTCTTGCATGGTTTTGTTGATATAAAATGTCCAAAATAGGCAAATCCATACAGACAGGAAGTAGACTTGTGGTTGCCCAGGGTTAGGACATTAAGGGACGAAATGGGGAGTAACTGCTAGAGTGAGAGAGAGAGACAGAGAGAGAGAGAGAGAGAATATGAGAGAGATGCTCTGGAGTAAAAACTCTTCTAAATACCAGAGGTGGGGTTCTTGTTCTACTGCCCAGAATGAAGTGCAATGGCACAATCATAGTCACATAGTCTCAAACTCCTGGGCTCTAGGGTTCTTTCTAGCCCAGCCTCTTAAGTAGCTGAGACTACAGTCACGCACCGGGCTCCAAGGTCTACATATATTTAATTTTCAGTAGCAAACATTTCTACAGCAGACCAGAACACAGTTTTCCCTCAACTCCTAAAAGGTGGTGGCAGGAAGACTTGATTCCTTGGTAAATACTAAGATAGTCCTTGGTAAGCACAGACAAAAGAGATTACTTACATCATTTCTATAAAAACTAGGATAAAGTTTTCAGCAAAACTTACCAAATCATTAAATGATATCACAGTTTGGTATTTGCTTTTCACTTAATTTGAAAGACTAAGGACAATCTTCCAGGCTACAGATAGGTCACTCTCAACTTTCCCTTCCTCTTAGCCAACTAAATATTTAAGTCCTTTTCATCTTTCTTTCATATTATTCCAACTGTTCCTCTTTATCATATCCACTAATACTGCTATAGCTTAATCCAACAACAGACTTCTACAGCATCTACTTGATTCCTTACCTTCTCATTTCCAATCCAAGATTACTCATTTTATTTATTTAACAAATATGTATTTATTTATTACATTAATAAATTAACATTTGTTATTAATTTATTTAACAAATATTTATTAAGCATTTACTATGTTCCAGTAAATGTTCCAAGTACTGTTCTAAGTACTGGGAACAGGGCACTGAACAAAACTTACTTTTATCATATGCTATTTTATCAAGGGGGTTATCTTAGTTCTTATCTCACGGAGAAAAGAGAAGCTATTCGATTAGAATGTCCACAGCCTTCCATCTGTCCCAATATACTCTGACTTCCCTATCCATACTCCTATTTAAACCATCCATCTCTCTGCCCACTGGAACCCTTTCTCCAGGACACACTCCTGCCACTGACCTCCTTTGTTTCCTGCTTAAACAATATTTCCTTCTTTACTGTGTTATTCCTGTCAGCTTATGAACATATTACAATAATTCATACCTCAAAAAGGGAAAAAAAATCTCTTTCCTGAGTCTATATCCCTGTCTAGCCACTGCCCCATTTCTGTTTTCTTTTCCATGACACCTCAAATAATTTGTCTATATTCACTCTCTATACTTTCCCACTCTATCATAGGCACACATCAGTCCGGCTCTTGTCCTTCCACTCTAGCAAAATTATTTCTTTCAACATAACCAATAACCACTTTACCAACAGGCAGCTGTAGTCATCCTGGCCTTTTCCAGCAATATTTCACTGAGTTTAACACTCCTTCCCTTCCAGAAAAACTGTTTTCACTCAGCTGCTAGGACACCACACTCTTCACATTTCTCTCCTGCCTCACTGGCTACTCTTTCACAGTTTCATTTACTGATTCCCTTCCAGTTTCCCAAATTTCTAAACTTCGGAGTATCTCAGGACTGAGTCTTTAGTTATCTCTTATCTACGCTAGCTCTCCAGATCAGTGCTACTCCAAGTGTAGTTGACAAATGAAGAGTATCAAAACCAGGGACCTTTTAAAAATGCAAATCTTCAGGCCTTGCCCTAGAACTAGAATGATTTTTTTAATGCATGCTAAAAGCACTCCTCTAGGTGACCTCATTCAGTCCTTGGTTTTAAGTATCATTGGTACAATCGTTTTCAACCCTGGCTCCACATTGGATTTCACCTGCAATGGCGTTTTAAAAATATATATGCCTAGAAAACAAAAGTTAAATTTTGCTAAATTTTATAAATAATAGTTGTAAAAATAAAATTTAAGGAAAAACCAGATTATGACATTGAAAGTAAGAACATTAATTTTAATAATGAAAGTGGTCCCTGAATAATCTTTTCCATGCATTAAAGTTTTCCTCAAAGGCATACATAAACCCCTAATGTTGAAACATATGAGAACAATGTGATCCGTAACATCCAGGCATTTCCGTTTCCAGGTATGTACTCAGAGAAGGAAATATAAATCCATACAAAAACTTGTACACAAATGTCCATAGCAACTTCATTTACAATGGCCCCAAACTGAAAATAATGAAAATGTCCATCAACAGGTGAATGAATAAAGAAAACTGTGGTACATCCATACAATGGAATACTACTGAGCAACACAAAGAAATGAACTACTGACACTCAAGAATTATGCTGAGTGAAAGACGTTGGACAAAAAAAGAATCCACACTGTACGATTCCATTTATGTAAATTTCTAGGAAATGCAAACGAATTTGTAGTAGCAGAAAGCAGATCAGTGGTTGCTTAGCGACCAGAGATGGGATAGGGGTAAGTACAGGAGGGAGGAATTAAAAACGGGTACAAAGAAACTCCAGAAGATAACGGATGTATGTATGTCTGTTATCTTGATTCTGGTGATAAGTTTCACGGGCATATTCACATGTCAAAACCTAACAAATTGCATATTTTATGTGTGGTTTATTGTATCTCAATTATACCTCAAATAAAAGCTGTCCGAAATTTTTTTAACCTAACCACTAATCAAATTAAAATAGGAATACTCAGGTCCCACTTAAATGAGGATCTGTAGCCTCAAATATTTTGAAAGTTCCCAAGCTGATTTGTATTCAAGGTTGAAAACAATTGCTCTATATACTGATATTATAAAATTGTATCAACCCCAATATCTCCCATAAACTCCAGACTTATATAACCCACTGCCTATTTAAAATCCACTTGGGGCCAGGCTTGATGGCTCATGCCTGTAATCCCAGCACTTTGGGAGGCTGAAGCAAGTGGATCACCTGAAGTCAGCAGTTCAAGACCAGCCTGGCCAATATGGCAAAACCCCATCTCTACTAAAAATACAAAATCAGCCAAACATGGTGGGATGCGCCTGTAATCCCAGTTACTTGAGAGGCTGAGGCAGGAGAATCTCTTGAACCCAGAAGACAGAGGCTGCAGGTGACAGAGTGTGACTCCATCTCAAAAAAAAAAAATCCACCTGGTTGTCTATGAGTAGGTGGGACTACAAGCATGCACCACTATGCTGGCTAAGTTTTGTATTTTTAGTAGAGATGCGGTTTCACCATGTTGGCCAGACTGGTCTCAAACTTCTGGCCTCAAGTGATCCTCCTGCCTCGGCCTCCCAAAGTGCTGGGATTACAGGCATGAGCCACTGTGCCCAGCCAACAACATACTCTTGATTTCTCCCTTCTCCCATTCTTCCATTCTTCAACAATCTATCTCAGTAAATAGTACTTCATTCTTCCAGTTGCTTAGACCAAATACTTAGAAGCAGTATTTATTCCCCTTTTTCTCTCATACCCATATGTAAATTACCATCAAATTCTTTCCATCCCCACCTTCAAAGTAAGTCTAAATTTGGATGCTTGTTTACCACCTCCATTGATACCACCCTTGTAATATCTTGATAGCTAACATCCCGGCCGGGTGCGGTGGCTCACGCCTGTAATCTCAGCACTTTGGGAGGTTGAGGCAGGTGGATAACCTGAGTTTGAGACCAGCCTGGCCAACATGGCAAAACCCTGTCTCTACTAAAACTACAAAAGAAATTAGCTGGGCGTGGTGGTAGGCACCTGTAATCCCAGCTACTCAGGAGGCTGAGGCAGGAGAATTGTTTGAACCCCGGAGGTGGAGGCTGCGGTGAGCCAAGATTGTGCCATTTGCACTCCAGCCTGCGCAACAAGAGCGAAACTCCATCTCAAAAAAAAAAACTTAAAATTCAAAAAAACTAATATCCCTCAATTGTTCCACTACAGGCCATTTTCCCATGAAGCAGCCACTGTGATCCTTCCAAATGTAAATCTAATTCTATTATTCCTCTGCTGGAAACCATCCAATGGGCTCCTCCTCTTCACCCAACCAATCTTCTTCCCTTGTTATACATTGGCAGCCAGAGTATATGGCAGTCAATAAAATTCAAAATTCTTGCTCTAGTTCACAAGTCTCTATGTGACTTAGACTCTTCCTATCTGATCTTCTATATTCTTCTATGTGGAACCCATTATTCCAGTGTCTTAGTCTGTTTGGGCTGTCATAGCAAAATACCGTAGATTGAGTAGCTTAAACAACAGATATTTATTTTCTCAAGTTCTGGAGGCTGGAAAGTCCAAGACCAAGGTCCAGCAGGGTTCAGCTTCTACTCAGGGCTCTCTTCTTACATTTACTCCTGGCTTACAGACAGCCACCTTCTCACTGTGTCCTCACATGGCCTTTCCTCAGTGCATGCACAGGGAGAGATAGACAAATCTCTCCTTCTTCTAACAAGGCCACCAATCCTACTGGATTAGGACTCTACTTTTCTGATTTCATTTAATCTTAATTGCCTCCTACAAGCCTTATCTCCAAATACATTCACATTGGGGGCAAGGGCTTCATTCAGTATGCGAATTTTGGAGAGCTACAATTGGGTCCATAGCATCCTGCATCACTGGCTTTCTACTTCTGCCCAAGGGTTTCCCCTGCTGTTCCTCTGCCTACTCACTCATTTCTTCCAGGTCTGTTCAAATGCCAAATGTCAGAGAAGTCTTCCTTTGTTTTTACTTTTTTCTTTTTTTACTGCATATGAATGCCCGATCATAACTGTAGAAGTCTTTCTTAACCTGACACAAAACAGCACTCTACTCTCTAACTTCACTCCCTACTCTATCCTCCTTACTGTGTGTTATTTTCTTCAAAGCACTTATCTCCACTTACTACATCACATATTAGTATTAATAGTTTATAATCTGTTTTCTTCTACCAGAATAGATTATAAGTTCCCTACAAACCCCCTAACTATAAACAGGGACTTTTTCCTCTTCTGTTTTGTTCACTGCTATTTCTCCTGTGCCTATGGCATAAAAATACTTAATGTCCAAAACTAAGTACATCTATCAATAAAGAAATATAAATATTTAATGTTTTTAATTAATGAATGTTAAACCATCCTACTAATAATTTTCCAGGGATCTGTGATCCTACTGCACTTGTTTTCAACCCTGGCTGCACATTAGCATCACAAGGAGTCCTTTTAAAATTACTATACTAGGGCCCCCACCCAGACCAATTGAATAAAAAAATCTCCAGGAGTGACGCCTGGTTCGGTTTTTTTTTTTGAAGCTCCTCGGCTGCTCCCATTGTGCAGTCAATGACCTATAAAACAGGATCAAATCAGGATCTGCCAGGTGAAGCAAATTATTACATTTCACCTTTGCTCTCCTAATCCACAGCAGATCCCATCTTTTCCAAATAACCATGTCTACTCTAGTATCATAGTCATCTCTTCCCTCTCTAAAACCCTATGTGGACTATGACAAATAATCATTGCAAATACATATATATAACTATATCATCAAGTAAAATTTGCTCCCATTTCTGTTTTTATTTTTTACAATTAAAAAAATATCTTCTGTACAAAGTGTCAGCACCATTTTCAAACTACTTACATTTCTTTTTAACCCTCACAAGTGTTATGCACATACTGGACACTGAATAAATACACGCTAAATGAAGAAAACTTGCTTGTAAAATTATTTGCCTTTTGAATTTGTACTAAACCAGAGACAGGGTGCATAATTCTAATCTTAAGAACCACTTAAATCAGAGGTGCCTAACACCCTGGCGACATATTGGAATCATATAAGGAGCTTTAAAAAAAAACATACCCCTTTAGCCAGGTGTGGTGGTGAGTGCCTGTAGTCCTACATACTCAGAAGGCTGAGGCAAGAGGACGGCTTGTGACCAGGAGTTTGAGGTTATAGTGAGCTATGACTGTGCCTCTGCACTCCAGCCTGTGCAACAAAGCCAGACCCTATCTCTTTCAAAAAGAAAGAAAAAAATTTACTTGTCTGGGCTGCACCTTTAGGAACTTGTTTTATTTAGACTGGGATAGAGCCCTTTATCCTCTTTTTTGTTTGGTTGTGAAGTTTCCAAGGTGATTCCAATGTGCAGTGAGGCCGGGCACAATGGTTCATGCCTGAAATCCCGGCACTTTGGGAGGCCAAGACGGGCAAATCACCTGAGGTCAGGAGTTCAAGATCAGCCTGGCCAATGTGGTAAAACCTTGTCTTTACTAAAAATACAAAAATTAGCACGTTATGGTGGCATGAGCCTGTAATCTCAGCTACTCAGGAAGCTGAAGCAGGGGAACCGCTTGAACCCAGGAGATGGAGGTCACAGTGAACCAAGGCTGCACTACTACTGCACTCCAGCTTCAACAACACAGCGAGACTCCATCTCAAAATAATAATGATAATAATGTGCAGTGAGAGTTGGGAACCAGTGACTGAAACACATCAAATCTGGATGGCCTGATTTTTCTAAATATAGAAATTGAGGTTGGCAGATGATCTGAGCTCAGAAGTTTGAGACCAGCCTAGTTAACATGATGAAACCCCATCTCTACAAAAAATATAAAAAGAAGCCTGGTGTGGTGGCATGTGCCTGTAGTCCCAGATACTTGGGAGGCTGTGGTAGGAGAATCGCTTGACCCTAAAAGGTTGAGGCTGCAGTGAGTCATGATTGCACCACTGCACTCTAGCCTTGGCAATGAAGTGAGACCCGGTAGAAAGAAGAAAGGAAAGAAAGAAAGGAAAAGAGAAGAGAAGAGAAGAGAAGAGAAGAGAAGAGAAGAGAAGAGAAGAGAAAAGAAAAAAGAAAAGAAAAGAAAAAAGAAATCATCAGTATTAAAAGATGTTACTTGATTTATAGTTCATGGAAAACAATCTTCCAAACAGTTCTTTACAATATGGATGGACTGATCATATACTCACTATTAAGCCATGCCTAGTTTTAGATAAAATAACTCTTGTGCAGGTATTAATTTTTTCTTTTATGATTCAACTTCATTCCTGCAACCTATAATTCTGGAGGACTTATTAGTACAAAGTATTTTTCCTAAGTTTCTTTCCTTTGCCTCACTCATTTACTCACTTATGAAAATGTTTATTGTGGCAAGCAGTCTTCTAAAATGGCTCCCAGCAATGCTGCCTCCTGGTATTGATGCCCTTATCCAGTACCTTTCCCTATGTGCAGGCTGGACCTAGTGAGGTGCTTCTAGTAAAGAGAATATAGCAAAAATTGACTGGATGTCATTTCTAAAATTAGCTTACTAAAACACTCTAGCTTCCATCCTCACTCTCTTCCCTTGTTGTGATCTCCCCTAACAGAGTGGCCCTTGGGACAAAGAACTGAGGGAAGCCTCTGGTCAACAGGTCAACAGGAACTGATATCCTAGGTCCAGCTGCCAGCAAGGAAATGAGGTCTGTCAACAGCCACCTGAATAAGCCTGAAAGTGAGTGATTCCTCCCGTCTAAACCCTTGAGACAGCTGCAGCCCCACCCACAACACTGATTGCAGCCTTGTACTGGGAGATCCTAAATCAGAGGACTTAGCTAAGCTGTACCTAGATTCCTGATCCATATAAATCTGTGAGATACAAATGTCTATAAGAAGCTAAGTTAGGGGTAATTTGTTATGCAGCAGTAGGTAACTAATATACATATTTATAGTATAATATTTCAAGTATTGAGCCCACGCACAGGTCACTCATGCCTGTAATCTCAGCACTTTGGGAAGCTGAGGCGTCACTTGAGGCCAAGAGTTTGAGACCAGCCTGGTCAACATGGCAAAACCCTGTCTCTACTAAAATATAAAAATTAGCTGGGTGTGGTGGCGTGCACCTGTAATCCCAGCTACTCAGAAGGCTGAAGCATGAGAATCGCTTGAACCTAGGAGGCAGAGGTTGCAGTAAGCTGAGATTGTGCCGCTGCACTCCAACCTAGGTAACACAGTGAGCCTCTGTCTCAAAAAAAAAATTGAAATTAAAATTAAAATTAAAAAATATTAAGATGCCATTCTTCACTACAAAAAAAATCTGGTGGCCATAATGGGAAGATGGCTTCTTTGATACACCTAGCTCTGGTAAATGAATCTTTATATATTACATAGAAGTTATGGCACTTATTTAACTCACACCAGACTACAACAAATCATCCATTAGGTTAGAGCACATTCAGAGTGAGACAAGCTATCTTTTGTTTGAGGTTACTGAAGTAAATAATACTTGATTTGCCCTTCACTTATCATTCTAATACAATTGTGCTAGTTGGTGTTTCACTTCTTTGTGATGTTAATTTTAATGTGTGCTTATTCCTGTTACAGAGTTTACTTTGTGCTCTTTCCTTACTACTTCCCCTCTGCTTTCCCTCTACTTCTTGGCCTGATGCTGGTAAGACATTGATTTTCAGAGTCATAGTCAGGCAGCAGTATTATTGCCCCTTTCATTCTACCTCTCCATTGCCTTTTACCAGCTAGAGCTGTTACTTCTTGCATAATGATCAGATCTGTGGCTCTCTGAATAATTGCTCCTGGAACAGCTTAGTGTACTATTCTCAAAGCACAATCTCTGTACCAATAGTGGGCTCTGTCAGTCTATCATATGCTCCACAAGTAGCCTGGTATAATCACAAATTTAAAAGGTAATTATGATTTTTCACAGAAACCCTGCTGTTCTTGTGTAATATATAATTCAAACTCATAAAAATTGTTTTAACTCATAAAAGCAGAGATGAAACAATTCACAGATGCCAGAATTCAAAATAATGATGTGAAAGCAAACAAGGAATACGGCTTCAATGGAATGTGGAATGTCAATCAGTATGAACTGGGCAAATCAATTTATAACTGTGATGTCTATGCCAAGTACCTAGAAAAGTGTGAATGAGAAGTATACTAATAAGTATCTGAAAACTGTTTTTTAACAGTTTTTTACATTTTACATTTTGTTTGTTTTACAAACAAAAGTATGTTTTTTAACATCCTTTTGCTTCTAGTGGCCGGTGTTATCTAGTGTAATCTTTTTTCAGATAGTGGCATGAAACATCAAAGCTTTTGAATAATTTTCAAAATAAAGTACCTCTCTGCTCAACCACGTAAGGTTTTATAAAACAAGGGCAAAATATGCTCTTCTGAGTAAACTGATGAATTCTTTTTTTTTTCTGTATATAGCTACCCTCCTTTTGAGAGATGATGAATTCTTTAACAAAAAAACAGAAGGTTAAAACTATAAAAGCATCATTTATAGTTGTACTTACAATAGAAAAGCATTATAAAGAAGCTTTTTAAAAAATTCACCAAGTTCATGACATGTTTGACAAGTAAGCAAAAGGTACAAAATTCTGTTAATATATGATGTGGCTGGATATTTTATAATGCTGATAGCATGCAATGCAGAAGAGTTAACACTATAACATGGTATCAGGTGTTTTTGCTTTACAGTTGGAACAAACCACAAATATTTTTAAAAATCAGCTTATTATATTATTATAGATAGTCTATTTGAGAAAAACATGAACAACGAGTTCTGGTTTATCACTGACATCAAAACTGAAAGAAAAGTTATTTCTAGTAGAGTGAAACTGTAACATAAACTGAACTACAATATCACTGAAAAGATGAGCTGAAATCAGAACTTTACCTGTGTACATACAAAGTTATAGAAGAGGTTGCAAGTGATTGCCTAATCATCATGTTACTTTAGACTTCAGTCTGTAATTGGCAATCAAAAATACGCTTCCGAGAGATCCAAGATGGCCGATTAGTAGCAGCTCAGGATTGTAGCTCCCAGTGAAAGCGCAGAGAGCGAGTGGATGCCGCACTTTCACATGAATTTTTCTTGCCCACAGACCGGGAGATTCCCAGCAGAGGAGCCACACGGGTCACCAGCGCAACTTTTTTGGCCGGCGCGGCTATTTTCCCGGCACCCTGGAGCAGTGCTTCTCGGTGCAGAGTATACAGGATGGGGTGCCCTTTGAGTTGGGCTCGGCTGGTCCCATCCCCACAAGGAGAACATCAATTGGAAATGCTGAGGACTGAGAGTTTCACAGCAAGCACAGCCGAACCCAGGAAGGTCCAGCTCTGTGGGGAAGGAGCATCCGCCAGAGGAAAACTAAGAAACAGAAAAAACTTCATCACGGGGCGGAGAGAGATCCAAGATGGCCGATTAGCAACAGCTCAGGATTGTAGCTCCCAGTGAAAGCACAGAGAGCAAGTGGACGCCACAATTTCAGATGAATATCTGTTGCCCATAAACTGGGAGATACACAGTGGAGGAGCCACACAGGTTGCCAGAGCGACTCTTCTGGCCGGCGTGGCTGTTTTGCCAGTGCCCGGCGTGGCGCGGCGCTTCTCAGTGCAGAATATATGGGACTGGGTGCCCTTTAAGTCAGGCTCGACTGGTCCTATCCCCACAAGGAGAACAGCAATTGGAAACGCTGAGGACTGAGAGTTTCACAGTAAGCACAGCTGAACCCGGGAAGGCCTAGCTCTGTGGGGAAGGGGCGTCTGCCGAAGGAAAACTAAGAAACAGAAAAACTTCATCACCAACAAGCCGGACGTCCACTCAGACCCAATCTGAAAGTCGGCAATTACAAAGACGACAGGTGGATAAATCCACAAAAATGGGAAGAAACCAGTGCAAAAAGGCT